>JAKSZP010014590.1:0-171352 GCA_022478985.1 Massospora cicadina
CAATCCACTAAAAAGAACAGAAGTGGGAGAAAAATTTAGTGGCGAAGTCAAGTGAGAGTCAGTTGGCAAGAAGAAAGTTGATTTTGGTGTCAAGTTAGTTGTGAAACATCATTCTGCCAAAAGTGATTGATATTGAGATAACCTCGTTCATGCATTACCATTCTTTCTCTAAGCCCTCTAGTACTTAAAGAAATCTCTTGCTGGTAAAGATATTAGTTAATTATCAATATTTCAAATAAAATAAAAACAAATATCCTTTCCAACCAAATTTTCCAATTTTTAAAATTTAACCATTTTATGTCCTGACTATTACAAGTACCATGTTTCCAGGATTTCACAACGACTGGGACTTAGTGGTCATTCCCCAACGTTGCTGCCTACTTTCCTTGAATGGGGTTACTGATTTTGTGGCTTGTTGGTGATGTCCCCACTTGTGGACGCCCATAAACATCAAGGTGTAAGGTAATTTTGGAGAATATTCCCCCATTAAGCGATGTTCCATGAACAGCTGCTCGCTCAATAAGCAGTGCTTCCTCAGTGCATTCAGGGCCTCCGCGGGTCCCAAGGAGCTAATCAAGCGGAATCTGCTATCACCGCGGTGGCAACAGTTTGGTTACTAATAGGGATGTTGGTGATGGTGGTCATCAGTCGCTGCTCCCTAATTCTTTGCTCCCTACCCACTATCAGAGCATTTTATGCCAATGCCCTCAGCATTCTGGGTTGCTTTAAGGGTGCTCAAGCACCCCAACTGTCATGAGAATCACATTTTCATTTGCCACTTCCATGACAGCAGGAGAGAAAGAGAAGTGGTCACAAGCTCTTCTTTCTATGATTTTTCTCTAGATCTTATTACTGTGGATCTAAAATTTCCCCTATCAAAGGGCTTAGTGCAATTAAATTAAAAATATCTTATTAAGCTCAATTGACAAATTATCAAATAATGTCGAGGAGTTTTTACTCCATGACATATATACCCTTATAACTCACCTGACTATATAGACTTTCTTGAAAGTGTCACTTAAATTGACCTACCAGTTAGTTAATTATTAAACGATCTCAAATGTTAGTCAAATGTTGAATCTGATTACTTGACATTAAAATACTTAATAACCCAGACCAAATAGATTTTTGGCACTCAAAGTAGTCAAAGTCTTAAATGATCCTTCCTCAGTAACTTTTCTAGAATAACTCATATAACAAATCTGCACATATAAAAGGGTACATCTTTATTAATGACCCATATTGACTAGATTCTAATATTATTACTTTTAAGTCCAGAACTATCAGGGTAATACAACTGTGGTCCATTTAGACCTTCTTATCTAGCAATTACCCTGAACACAATTAAATAGTTATATACTAACCACTCTGGAATAAGGTAAGCATTGATACAATATCCAGAAATGAGTTCTAAAAATGAATTCCCTAACAATAATCATTATCCAAAATTCCGGCCTCTTTCACAAAGACTCCTTGGCAGCATATTGTCTACTAAAAACAGCACATCACAGCCGCTGCAAAGAGAAAAGCTACCCGCTGGAACCATTTATCTATATTGGCAACTTCCCACCTCCGACTCTCTCTCGCCCTTCTGGAAATGAACGTCCCTTGCAGGGGATATAGTCTAGTCTGGACCCACAATTGGGGTGCAACATCTATTCACCTTCAAGAACTAGACATTGCACAAAAATACTTATAAGTATACTGGCTGTTTCCACGCAAAATACAAAAAGGGGATAATCAAAAATACTTTTTGAGCTTCTATACTAAATAGAAATAAAGCTTCCTTGTACTTAAATGTAATTTAGCATGATGTAAGTCTTAATCCCAGCCCTTCCGCTTATATTGCAAATTTTATCCTACAGGTGTAAGAAAAGGTCCCAAGCCTCCAGCGGAACTCTTTTCTTATACAGTTATTTAGCTCATGTGAAAGATGAGCAATGTAATACTGCCTTGCCCCCTAAGTATCCTTACTCAATGGCCCAATTTGTTCTTCTAGTATATTGAAATTAACAAAGGGGTTTGAAGGGAGGTTATAAAGTCCGAAGGCCTCTGGATTTACCATAGGGCTCATCTCACACCTAGCCTGGTTTCTCAAGTTATAAAAGGAACCGCCAAAAACCTTTAATAATCTCCAATATAATTCCCTAACGAGTCTATCAAGATATGCTGGGTGACCATTTAGTATTAAAAAAGATATGCTGGGCTGCTACTAGTATTGTATTGTGGATCAATCCTCTGGAATATGCAAAAATCCCTTGAAGTCAATCTAATTTATCTCCCAGTCAGAACAGATCCATGCGGAACTGGGTCGCGCTGATCCCTCAGTCAGAACGGTCTCAAGCAGAGTTTGGTTCCAACACTCTAAATTGCTCTCTGATCCGCACTTCAAAATGCAAAATTTATGATTTTATCTGATTATTAAATATTCTCCTAACCTACAATACTTTTCCTGGCATACCCATCAGTGATTTTCTGCATAGCCCAAGGGCAAGTTAGTGTTTAAGACCTCTTCTATTCTTCCCTTCCATTCCATAAAGGCAACAGCCCTATCTATGATTTGCTACTGGTTTATTCTTTAGATTCAAATTTTGTTTCAATAAACTTAATTTTTCCTTATTTTACCTTCTGTAGAGTTCGCCTTCAACGTCATGCCTTTGCGCCTCAAGTCAATCTGCTATGGATGTCACCATTACAAGATGATACCATTTTTATGGTTTTAGCAAACCAATACATAGATCCAGCGTCACTATGCACCCTTTAGTAAGATTTTAAGTATTTGTTTTCTGATCACGGTTGTTGATCCATCACACATGCTATGCAAGCCTGCAACCATGATTCACCCAGCTTATCTGTCACATAAAAAATGTGGTACATCCGTCAGGTGTCTATCCTTTTTTCTGATCTATTAAAACCCTACAACTGTAAAACTTAGATAAGTTGTCATCCTCCCTGCATCTCCCGCCACTAGGGGTTTCCCTACAAGACCTGCGGTAGCGCCTGTGATAAACAGGGTCTTTCCACATTGGCACAATGCAGTTGGGCAAGAGGGCCCAGGTGAGGGCCCATAGGCAATATAGGGTTGCTGTGGTTAAGTCCCTCGTTCATTGGCTTGATGAGCAATTGAGGTATCCATGGAACACTGTGAGGATGATGCTCAACTGAGGAGGACAGTTTGTCCTCCAGAGAGAGAGTACCTAGAGGCGACATCTCTGTCAAAATCTGAGGATTGGTCCATTTTTCTTCACTCAAAATTCGTGGTTTTCCATCAAAATTTTAATAAATGATTTCAAAATTTCAAAATTTTTTTTGATTTTGAGGTTTTTATTTGTATATTAGAAGACGAAGTTGTCTTAAACACCTTCGCTTGGTTGTTTTTATATTATGGAATGGGGGATATGGGGAAATTGGACCCCGCAGAGTCCGTGGGTGGCGGGCTATTTGTGGGCCTAATTCGAGAATCTTGGCCTCCAATATTCCCATCTAGGACCATTCTAGACCATTCGTTGGGTACCCATGGCGTTACGGAAACTTTTCCACATATATTTTTGTTTGTCAAGGATGAATCAGAGCTTGTGTCAACCTTATCGCCAAAATTCCCATTTTTGAGATCATTTGGTTTGGTAGCCCCTGATTTGCTGGGCTACCCTTTACCATGGATCTCAATCCTTTTGACAAGCGGCAGATTTGGCTTGGCAGCTCCTGATTCACTGAGCTGCCCAATGCCGTGATTCTCATCATTTCCTCTTTTGGCATTATTTGGCTTGGCAGCTCCTGATTCGCTGGGCTGCCTGATGCCATGATTCTTGCTGTATCCATTTTGGCATAATTTGGCTTGGCAGCCCCTGATTAGGCGGGCTGCTCTTTGCCATTGCCAATCACTTCATTTCGATCCTTGGAATTCAAGTTAGTGTCCTCTGATTAGCCCAGTCACCATTTATGTCAACCTTTGCCACCTTTTCTCCAAGGTTTCATCGATTTTATGGCATCTGATTTGACAGAATGCCATTTTCGAGGGTCATTGCCCTCAAGCCCCGCGCTTTTATTTATATTGTTTCTGGTACTACTAGCTGCAATCCCCACCTTAGGGGGGGTCAGGGCTATTTGGCGGTCAGGCATTGCCTTGACCATCACATCACCCCCCTCAGAGGAGAGCCCCTACGCCCCCCAGTATTCCTCCACCTTCCAGAGACAGTTGGCGCAATTGGCAGCTGTTTTCCAGGAGGATTCTTCTATAAGGTAGCCGACACATTTCACTAAGTACCATCACTTTTTGCGAGCAATCTTGGTGTCCAGAATCTCCTCCACCTTGTACTCTGCCTCACCTGGGTTGTCTGACTGGACCAGCTCTGGCTTTGCTGGTATGGGTCCTTCATACTTCTTGAGCTGCAAAATGTGCAAAACTAGATGTGCGTGCAATCCTTCTAGGAATTCTAATTTGTACGTCACCTCATTCAAATGTCAAAGGACCTTATAGGGTCCTAGGTTGATGGGTCCGAACTTCTTGCACTGTCCCAGTGGTGTGTAGTGGTTGGCATTAGTCAATACATAATCTCCCTCTTTGAGGGGCAGAGCCTCATAGCGGTGCACATCCGCCTTCCTCTTCTGGGCCTCTGCCGCCTTCTCCAGGTTGGCTCTCAGTGTATCAAAAATTTCTCCTCATTCTGGTCACTAACTCATCTGCTGCAGGGTTCATTCCCCCAGTATGTCCCTCCATCATCCATGAGTGATACTTGAGGTTCGCAAAAAAGGGTGACATCCCGGTTGATGAGTGCGTCAGGTTGTTGTATGCAAACTTTGCAATCCTCAGCCACCTGATCCAATGATCATGTCATGTGGTGAAGTAGAACCTTAGGTACTGTTCCAGGGTCTGATTGACCCTCTCCATCTGGCCATCCAACTGGGGGTGGTAGGCGGAGGAATGACATGTTTTAAATTTTTAGATTTTCCAGGAGGTGATCACAGAACCTGGAGATGAACTGCGGGACCATGTCTGAGATGATGTTGTCTGGGAGTCCATGTTAAGCAAAGACCTCACTCACAAAGAATTCAGCCATGTCCTTTGCCATGACCTTAGAGGTACAAGGGAAGAACTCAGCATACTTTGTCAGTCAGTCCACCACCACCAAGACCGCGTCATAGCCCTCCAATTTTGGGAGCCCAGTGATAAAATCCATGCTCAGGGAGGTCCATGGCATTCGGGAGATCTGCAGTGGTTTTAACTTCCCTGCAGGTTTGTTTCTAGATGGCTTTGATTGGGCACAGGTAAGGCAGCACGCGGTATACCCTCTTACCATTCCCACTAGGCCCGTCCAGGAGCAGTTCTGGCGTATTAGCTCCATTGTTTTCCCCAACCCATGGTGTCCCACCAGGGGGTGGTCATGACATAGCTCCATTACTTCAGTTTGAAGCTTGAGCGTCAGGACCCATAGGCGGTCATGGTGCAGGATGAGGCCCCCCTCCTTCCTTAAATTCTCGTAGCCTTCGCTGGGGTCCCCTCCCTCTATCTCACTCCTGACCATCTCTCCAAATTTGGTGCATCGTTAGGCTGTCCGGATTCTCTCTTTTAGGTCAGCGCGTTCTCCTGTATTAATGCAAAAAATTGGAGAGGGAGCATCGTAGCCGTGTTGAAGTCATCCAGCTCCTCCTTTGTGAAGGTCATTTTTGGGTCCCAGCTAAGTAGGTCTGGGAGTAAGTTGCTCTCCCCAGGCTTATATTCTATTTTGAAATCACATTGAGACATCGCCAGGTGCCAGCGGGCTTGTCTTTGGTTCATCCTATGGGGGCTCTTGTGGAACTCCAAGGCCCTGTGGTCAGTCTAGATCATGAATGGGTGGCGCGCGTACAACAGATGATGCTGCCACTCATCTAGTGCCGCGACAATCGCCAGGAGTTCCTTTTCAAAAACAGGGTAGTTTTTTTCTGCCAGTAGCATCTTCCTGCTGAAGTAGCATACCGGGTGGTCCAAACCATCCTCCCCTGTCTGCAAAAGGACCTTCCCAATGGCGAAATTCGACGCATCTGTCTCTACAATGAATGGGTGATTGGAGTATGGGTGCTCTAGGACTGGCGCTGTGAGGAGGGCCTCCTTGATGACCTGGAACGCCCTCTCTTCTTCCTCCCCCATTGGAAAGGGACTTGCCCGGTCAACTGAGTAAGCGGGGCAGCTGTTTCTGAGAGGTCCTTGGTGAATCTCCTCAGGAAATTCACCACCCCTAAGAAACTGCGCACACCTGTCTTATCCGTTGGCGCTGCCCATTCCTTCAATGCCATCAGCTTGTCTGGGCAGATGGCTGTCCCCTTCTCAAATACAACGTTTCCTAGGAAAGATACTGAGACCTTTTAGAACTCGCATTTGGAGGGCTTCAGACGCAGGTTAGCCTTGTCCAGTGCACTGAGGACCTTTTTAACATCCTCGGTGTGCATCTCACAAGAATTGGAGAACACCAAGATGTTGTCCATGTATGCGACACAGCATCTCCAAATCAAGTCACCCAGGGCATGGTCAATGGTCCTTTTAAAAATGCCAGGGGCGTTCTTAAGCCCGAATGGTATAGCCTTGTACTCATATACCCCTATGTGGCACTTGAATGCTGTGTACTGTTGGTGCTCAGGTACAACTGAAACTGGTTGAAAACATCGACCAGGTCCAACTTAGAGAACAACTGACTCCCAGCGATCATCTGTGAGATGCTCGCCATTAGCAGAATGGGATAGGGGTCCATTTCAGTTATGGCGTTTAGACAACGGGTAGTCCACACAGGGGCAGAGCTCGTCGTTGTCCTTGGGGACCAGGAGGATGGGAGACACCACAGGAGATTTCGAGGGCACAATCATCCCTCGCTCCAACATATCCTTCATGTACTAGTCTAGGGCTTCCTTTGCTCTGGGGTTCAGAGGGTACACCTGGATTCCTTTTGGGAGCTCAGCATCCCCTTTTTAACTTGGATGAGAATGCAAAGGGGCCCTGTGGATTGCAGGGGGTGGCGACGCTCTTCTGGAACAGGTGTTCATAGTCTCTGAATTCCTCCGGTATCTTTTCCCTCTCTGTCCCTAGGTGCACAGAGTTCACGCTAGGCCTGCTTCTGCCTAAGGTAAAGAATTCTAACGTTAAAGGCTCTTGTTCCTTGGGGTGAAGCAACACCTGGCACTCCTCCAGATTAAAATGTGGAGAGCACTTATGCCACCATTTTATGCCCAGAAAAATGGGGTGGGGCAGTTTCTGGATGGCGCAAAAGTCTTCCCAGAAGTGATAGACTCCCTGTTGAAGCTTGTCCTAGGCTCAATCTCCCTGCATTCAACCACTTAGAGGTTTCCGCAAGAGTCACGGTCCACTTTTCTCGCATTTGTACTCCTAATTTTTTGGCTACCTCTCGGTCCAAGTAATTTTCTTTAGCCCCAGTATCCACTAAATCCCACAGTTTAACTAATTTAGCCCCTTTCTCTCTCTTCTTTCGCTTCAAAGTAAACAGAATAAACAGGTAGGAGGAACCATTTCCTTTATTGAGCGAAGCGATGCGGGCAGGGGTCAGGCGAAGGTTGTAGGTGGGGCCATCTGAGCCGCTGGGAGCAGTGGGCCAGGAGCTGCAAGGCGTGGGCATTTTCCCTGGGGCCCCCTGCTCCTGTTGCCCCATATGGCTTTAGATGGGCTCTGACTCCGTGTGTCATCCACGGAATCTACTGTGGTTCCCAGGCACATGGGTCCTGGCTTGGCCAAGGCTAGCTGGTTTTCTACCTGGGAAGCAACAGTGACCTCTTCTTCCAAAGTTGCCCCCAAGTGGGTGGCGGCCATAGCTGTGAGGATGTCTGGGCGAAGGTTCTGTCTAAACATCCGTGCAAGCTGGGAAGGAGACACTTTTGCAGCTTTGGCTAGGTGCTGGAACAGCTGAGCGTCTTACTTAATGGCCATTTTCCCATGCTGAGGGCCAAGAGCGCAGACCAGGCGCATCCTGAGAGTCATTTGGGGTGGCAGCTCTTTCCACAAGGTGGAGGCAGTCCTCCAGAGAGGCTGGAAGGGCCACCTGTGTTTCTAAAAGGTCAGTGAGCCAGATAGACAGGTTCTTTGGCAGGTCCGCTATCACCTGGGCAATCTGGAGGGATGCAGCCATTGTACCCCCAGAGGCCACTGTAAGGTATGCCTGTAATGTAACGCGGGAGAAGGTTCTGTGCATTACATCAACTCCTCCGGGGTCAATGCTTGTCTAAACTTGGACGTGGCATCAACGTGTTGGACATAAGCGATGGAATTCCCTCGGAATGGGAGGATGCAAGTGGCTTCCCTCAGCAGGAACAGGATGAAAAAGATGACCATCAGGAGAGTGGTAGTATGCTCATACCAAGCAGGAAGGGCTCTCTCATATGATCTCCCCATCCCATCCCATAAAAAGGGAGATGAGATTGAATGAACTTCGCTAATGTGACAAAATGGGGTCTTTCCACATTGCCACAAAGCAGTTGGGCAAGAGGGCCCAGGTGAGGGCCCATAGGCAAGAGAGGGCCGCTCTGGTTAAGTCCCTCATTCGTTGGCTTGATGAGCGATTGAGGTATCCCTGGAATACGTGAGGATGATGCTCACACTGAGGAGGACAGTTTGTCCTCCAGAGAGATAGTACTGAGAGGCGACAGCTCTGTCAAAATCTGAGGAATGGTCCATTTTTCTTCACTCAAAATTCGTGGTTCTCCATCAAGATCTTAATAAATGATTTTTAAATTTCAAAATTTCATTTTCAATTTTGAGGTTTTTATCTGTTTATATTAGAAGATGAAGTTGTCTTAAACACCTTTGCTTGGTTGTTTTTATATTATGGAATAGGGGATATGCATTTATTGGACCCCGCAGAGTCTGTGGGATGCGGACTATTCATGGGCCTATTTTGAGAATTTCAGCCTCTAATATTCCCATTTAGGCCCATTCTAGACCATTCGTTGGGTACCCATGGCATTATGGAAACTTTTCCGCATATACTTTTGTTCATTGAGGATGGATCAGAGCTCATGTCGACATTATCACTAAAAGTCCCATTTTTGGGATCATTCAGCCTGGCAGCCCCTGATTCGCTGGGCTGCCCTTTGCCATGACTCTTTATCCTTTTGACAAGCGGTGTATTCAGCTTGGCAGCTCCTGATTTGCTGAGCTTCCCAATGCTGTGATTCTTGCTGTTTCCATTTTTGACATAATTTGGCTTGGCAGCCCCTGATTCGCTGGGCTGCTCTTTGCCATTGCCAATCACTTCATTTTAATCCTTGGAATTTAAATTGGCGGCCTCTGATTGGCCCAGTCGCCATTTACGTCAACCTTTGCCACCTTTGCTCTGAGGTTTCACCTATTTTATGGCATCTGATTTGATAGAATGCCATTTTCGAGGGTCATTGCCCTCAAGCCCCGCGCTTTTATTTATATTGTTTACAGTACTACTATCCACAATTTCAACATTAGGGGGGTCAGGGCTTTGTGGCAGTCAGGCAGCGCCTTGTTTGTCACAGCACCCATTGCAGTCAATTGGCTTGTTATATGGCCCTTGATAGGCTTTCATTTATAATACTACTCATGATAACCTCATAGCGCCTCTCTTAAGGGTCATCAGGTCAGCTGTACCTCTGGCATTATGGGCTCTACACCAAATAATTTTTACACCCTGATTTGAGGCCCAGTCTTACCTTAATTAACTGCGACCATGACAAAAATGCACAAGCTTTACTCCGTTAAAAAAGTATCTGAGATGGATTAAGAATACTTTGCCACATTCTAACAAACAAGTGATGTTAAACAAGAGGACATAAAACGATTTTCAAACAAAGAATTTTACATTCTCCTCATAACCTAACTAGTCTAAATAGTCTTGTCTTAAATGAGGACTATGGGATGCTGTCTGCATGGCACCCCCATAGGTAAAGCCCTATCCCACATGACATCTTTTTTTGATTTCTATCAGACATACTTTAAATTTAATTTCTCATATAATCAAAGCATCCATATATAAGTGCCTTCTAGAGAGTCGCCTCTACCTGGTGGGTCAGAGCCTTTGTTGTACCTTATTCAAAAGAAGGTTATCCTGAAGACCTGGGTAATTGATGTCCAATTTCACTTACCAAAAAAATTTATAATGTGATGAAAAAGATCCTAATAAAAAATTGTGTCAAAAATCTCAAGTAGCTATTTAAATAAAAAAGGTGGATTTTTCCCAACTGTACCATGAGGGACAACATCCACACTGTTGGTAATGTGTGAAGGTCTAAATCAGATGATGTACTAAATTTTTTGGATTAACAAAAGGCATAAGATTGCGTACATTAAGGTTATCTAAGGGCGACTCTAGAAATTTTTTGTTTTTATTAGGGTAAAACTGGGTTGTATTTTAAAGGGATCAAAGACTGATAGCCATCTTTGGCCCAGGATTTGTTTCATACCCCATTCTCCCCAACGTTGTATAAAACTGGGCGACTCACTCATTTGTTTATTGTACATCTTAGCGCTGGACCCAGTACTGCACGCCATGGATCAGAACTTGAAAGGGATGCCTCTCAGGGTCAAAAACCCTCTCAAAGATTGGCATTTGTGGACGATCATGTCTGGTGGATGTTTCCAACCCGTCTGACGCTCACTTTTTTCGAAACTATCCTCAGCCAGTATGAACAAGTGAGCAATGTCAAGATCAATCTACACAAAGAGGTTCTACTAAGAAAAGCGGAAAAATCAGTGGATTGATTAAACTTATAGTCAAGTCTCAGCCAGGAGATAAATCATCTCATTAATTTTTCCCCTACATAACTCATTCACCACTAAGGTGTAAGGCTATAAAATACAGGATATGCATCTACTGTTTTATAGAGTTATATCCACAGCTTTAAATCAAATTAAACTGAAAGACTGATTGGAGTTCACCAGGGCTAGTTGAGAAAGTTATATTACCCAACACACTGATTTACAACATATGGTACACCGCTCATGTATTCAATTTCCACCTCCTTTTCAACTCTCTTTAATGGCTCTTTTACAATTATTGTTAAAATGTCCAAAAGAAACCCATCAATATTAGATTGCTCTTTGGCTCAATTACCTTAGGAGTCAATGGGCTCATTGATTACCACAAAAAAATCATATATTAAGCAAAAGCTTGTTTAGGTGACTAAGCTAACCCAAAATCCCTGTGTTGGATTTTAGACTTTTAATGTGCTCGCTGGTGCGTTGTTTGTCCAAAGTCCAACCATAAAGAGGATTGACACCACTTATTTAAAGATAATCAAGCACTAATAATATTAAAAAGGCTGGATTTATATACTTTTTATCAACTGCGGTGAGAGGATTAAAAGTGAACCCTGTTATGATCTCATTGCTTAGTATTTAAAATAACTTGGGGCTTAAACAGAGATAGCATTGATTCATTGTTAGCTTTGAGCCTATTAAAAAAATAGTTGTTCAACCTATTTGAGCTCTATAAACTTGGCTCGTTTTAATGTAATGGCCAATGGAGGGTCAAGAGTAAGTAAGACCAGTCCTTTAGGCAAGAATATTATGCATCTGAACCAATCACCATGGGAAAAAAGCTTTACAACTGCTGGGACCCCCTCTGAGGCTATAAAAATGAGGTCCCCGCATAGATGGTTTAATTAAATTATTAATAGAACGGGGAGGACCTCAGATGGACTCCTCTGATTCTGCCGCATAGTCAGTGCAATCTGGCTATCTAAACCTGTGCTATTTTCCCGAAATAATTTAATGAAAGAATTGCTAATTTAAGGGGTTCCAAAGAGAATTGTCCAGGGTCTTTTAGCCGATTTTGTCCTTATTATGAACCGAAGCACTCTTATTACAATATCAGACTTTTAATTATCTGACTTAACCCTTTGAAGAGTGTTAGGGGAAGAGTAAGGGCGCAGGAACTGGACTTGGACATGGTTAACAGTATCTCTGGTAGCAAGGATTTGATAGAGTTCTTTTCCCCTTGCTTATAAGTGATGACAAAAGGGCCTTCCCAGAAAGATCCGAGCTTCTCACTTCTGGGAGTGATACAATTATGGTAGTAAAGCACCAAGTCTGCCACTTGGAATGAAGGTAGAGGGGGTCAGAAATTGTTAACAGCTTGACCCTCTTTGGTGACAGTCTTTGCCAAGTTGTTCATCGCCTCTGATTGCAAATGGATGATGTGCTGAGCTAACTTTTTCATAGCTTGCTCAGGAAAAGTCTTTTTTTAGTACTAGATAGTCCCAACCCAAGGGGGGATTCATCGATGTTTATTGAATTACGCCTGGGCTCCTAAGGGCCTGAGGCGAGGGAAGGGAGGGAGGAGGCATCGAGAAAGGGAGGGGGGTTTGCGCGCCAAAGCCGTGCTGCAGTGACAACTGAGCGGGGGAGGGTTGGCGACATAGTGCAGACCTTCAGGGCCATCTCAAAGTGTACCTGAAAGTGGGTGATCATGTGTGGAAGGGTCCACACCTGCTGGTCAAAGGCAGCACAAAGGAAGGAGTTATGGATGGTCCAGATGGCTGTGGCATAGGCGAGGACATGGAGGGGTCGGTGGCAACCAGGCAAAGTCTGCTCAAACATGAGGTCTTGCACAGGGTGTCCAGACCAGGGATGAGCATGGAGGAGCTCGCGGGCCTTTGGCCAAAATGCGGCGACACCTGGACAGGTGAAAAAACGATGGAGGTGGGAGTCAATAGGCTCCACACAGTGGGGGCAGCTTCGGTACTGGAAGGTAGGGCCAGTCCGGTCCCCTGTCCTGTATGAACAGTAGAGTACCCTCCATAAGGTGTTGGACACCTTTGCTGACAGGATGGGGTGATAGACGTCATTACACAATTCCTTAAGGTCAAATCTCACGGAGGGAGGATTGAGCTCAAGGAGTCTTGGGCGGATGGGAGGACGATCTTGGGGGTTGAGGCGAGTTGTGACAACTTGTCCATTGTGCACAATTGCATGGCGTCGGGGGCTGAGGCCAGGGCCTTCCCTTATGTATGGGAAGGCATGGTGGATCCGCGCGCCTACTCGTTTCAGGGCAAGGAGAGCCTGGTTCCAGTAGGGGGATGAGGATGGTTTTAGGCGATGGCCTGGGTGGTTTGTGAGCCACTCCCCTAATGAGGTCAGAGATGCTCTAGGAAGACCCAGAGCTGCTGACACTGACTGGCGGAGGGCGGGCGCCCAATGGGGCATGGGGGTCGCGTCCCAGCAGACAATCGGCCATAGGAACTTCAGGAAGATTGTGGTGGCGTGGGATCGCGTGTCCAGAAGCCCTAGGCCCCCTTCATTGCAGGGTCGGGCAATGGTTGAGAGGGCCATTGGTGGATGGTTTGAGCCCCAGATCCAACAGCGGAGGAGTACATTGAGCCGCGTACAAAAGGCGTCTGTGAATGGGCAGACGTGCGCTAGGAACCAGACTTTGGAGAGGAGGAACACATTGGCCATCAGAGCTCGACCCTGGGGGGTGATGTGCCGCCGGTTCAGCTGGCAATCCTGGAGTTAACTGCTGCAAGGAGCAAGTCCTCATTGTCTTTTAGCGCAACTCCTTATTGGTTGGTGAGAACGCCCATGTGACGGAAGGTACCGCGCTCAGGTTCAATACCAAATGGTGGGGGGAAGGTGGGGAGCCGACCCGTACAACTGTTGTCTTGGAGGTGTTGACCATGGCGTTGGACGCCTTGGTGTACCTCTCAATGGTCACAGCAGCGAGGGCAACATCCCCAGGGTAGCCAAATGCAATGGCAGTGTCATCTGCAAATGCCATGGTGCGTGTGGGGGCTTTACCTGGGACCAGAATCCCTGTTAGCTTGTCCTGTAAGGAGGCCAAGAGGGGGTCAAGGGTGATGTTAAAAAGGATAGGGCTCAGGGGGTCCCCTTGCCGGAGACCTTGTCCAACTGGTACTGCCACTGTAAAACCCATTGGCGCCAGGACTCTGGTGTGGAGCTGGTCATAGAGCGCTGATATCCAGCGCCTAGCTGCGGGTGGGAGATGGAAGCGGGCCAGGGAAGCATCAATATACTTCCAGGCTACCCGATCATATGCTTTCTCCATATCCAGGAGAGCCACAAAGCCATTCACCTTACGAGAGTTAGCAGTCAAAGTCACGTGAAGGTCATTATAGTTGTCCCATAACGACCTCACCAGAATAAAAACCGTGCTGGGATGGGGAGAGGCGAGGTGACACCCATTTGGTGATGCGGTTGGTTAAAAGCTTCGTGAAGAGCTTGTGGTCTGTGTTGATCAACGCTATGGGGCGCCAGTTCGCCAGGTTCTCAAGGTCTGACTTCTTGTGAATGAGGGTCGTGATTGAGCCTCTGGAGTCGGGGAGGACCTCGCCATTCACCAAGAGTGCAGCGAAGAGGTCGCGGAGGGTTCTGGCTATCACTGCAGGTTCCAGAAGGTACACCTCAAAGGGTATTCCATCTGGTCCTGGGGCTTTAAGCCGTGGGGATTTCAGAAGGGTTTCCATCACCTCCTGGATGGAAATAGGCGCCAGTAGTGCCTCATCAGCCCGTGGGTCAATGGGCGGCTCTGGAGCCCGCCACAGGAAGTCTTGGATGTCCGATGGGTCCACCTGGGTGGCATGGAAGAGGCTGGAGTAGAAGCGGTGTAGTTCCTGCGTGATTTCCTCCTTATCTGAAGTGGTTGCAGTGCCAATCTTCAGTGCAGTAATATCCTGCGCTGTTGACCGGGCTTTCTGTTTCTGAAAGAAGAAGCGGTTGGGGCGTTCCCATTGAGCATAGTAACGAGCTATTGTAAAGTTTGCTGCCCGTTCTTCCTTCAGTGTGAGCTCCAAGCGGAGTGCTTCCTGCGCCGCTTCCCAGTCTTCCAACCATCTGGGAGAGGGCGAAGGCTGGCAGTTTCGCTCTAGATGTCTGATTCTGGCTTCCGCCCTTTTGACTCTGGCGCGAGCTGCAGTCATCTGGGCTTTGGCACAGTTGTAAGCAACGCGGGTGATGCCCTCCTTGGTCACCGCCCATCTAGCCTTGTGGTCAAGCAGGTGGGGTGGGGGAGGTGAGAGTCTCCCGGATGGTCATAGACAGCTTCTCCTTAGTGAAGGGGTTGTTGAGAAGAGCTGGGGCAACCCTAGGCCAGAACCTACGCGACGGTCTAAGTGTGGTGGTGAGGACAACGTCGAGTGACCTGTGATCACTCAGATGGTTGTCACGAGAGATGGGAGAGGAGACGCGGCCAATTAGCAGGGGGCCGATAAGTGCCATATCTATGCGTGACGCTGACTGGAAAGCTCCTCCATCATACTGGATCCTAGTCATGCAACCTAGGCCAGACGCAGAGGGTGGAAGCGCATCTATAAAGCCGCTCAGGCGAAGAAAATCCTGGAGGCGACTTGATCCAGGGCGTTCCTTTGCTGCAGGGGGTAAGAGTCACGGACGCGACTTATGATTGTGTTGAAATCTCCTAAGAGGACTGTATTCCGTGGGAGATTGAGTTGGAGGAGCTCTTCCAAGAGCCGATTTTGCTCCTGACCTGCATTAGGCAGGTAGATGCTTGCAGCGAAGAAGGAGAAGTCAGGAGTGGTGAGTTTGGCCAGTATGAGGCGGCCACCTAGATATTGTGAAAAAGAGTGGGTTTTAACCCGGGGATTCAAAACAATAAGGGCGGCATGGTTTGTCCAGAAGGAGTTGCCTCCAAACAGTTCATTCCATGCAGATTGTTCGTGGGGGAGGATATGGGGCTCTTGGACAGCAGCGATGTCAATTTGTGCTGACCTGAAGTTTCATAGGAGGCGGGCTCTCCGCTTAAAGTCCAGCAACCCATTTGCGTTGATGGATTGCAGGGCCAGGGTGTTGCCATGGGGACTCATAGCTGTTCCCCTCCATGTCCTGGGGGTTGCCAGCGCTTAAACCTGCTGCTGTGAGGCGGCTAGTTTTGAGTCCTTTAGCTTGACTATTAGCTGCAATCTGTGAGGAGCGTCGAGAATTCTGAGGGGAAGGAGAGGGTGGGGGGCGGAGGACCCAGTAAGCCAGCCTAGGATGCTGCCCCCGCTCCGTTGCAGGGGAAGGACCTGAGGGTGCTCAATGGTGACCTCCGCGGTGTCCCCATCTGATGAGTCTGAGTCCATATTCACTTCCTACAACACTGCAAAGGATCCGCGCGAAATGGACTGTGGGGTTGGAGTAGGACTCTTTGAGGTGGCACTTCTACCGCAGGCCGCGGGTTGCCAGTCCATGCTGGTGGGCATAGCTCCATTGGGAGCTGAGGGTTGATGCGATAAATTGCTGGTGGAGGTTGGTGGGGGTGCCGCGGAGCCCTGAGTGGGGGTGGCTGACGAGGGGCACCCTGTGGGAGATGCCTTGCGCTTGGTGAGAGAGGGAGTTGACTCTGGGAGATTGGAGGGGGTGCCCATTGGAAGGGGGGCATGAGCGCGAAGGTATCCCATACCAATAGTGGGGTTAGCTGTTTCAACTGCTAGGCGTAAGGC
This sequence comes from Massospora cicadina, assembly GCA_022478985.1. Taxonomy (NCBI): domain Eukaryota; kingdom Fungi; phylum Entomophthoromycota; class Entomophthoromycetes; order Entomophthorales; family Entomophthoraceae; genus Massospora; species Massospora cicadina. The sequence continues at coordinate 16,402 of JAKSZP010014590.1, forward strand.
CTCAGGGGACAGGTCTTGAACGGGAACCCATTGTGTGGGTTGTGGAATTGCTGCTGCAGCCACGTGGGATCGTTTTGGCCTGGTTTAGGCCCCTGGGTGGTGGCTAAGAGGGCTTGTTTTCGAGCTGTGCAGCCACTATACAAGGTCCAAGGGCGTTACACCATGAACACCGGGGGCGCGCCTAATCAGGGTCGACAAAAAAGATCTCAGGGCATGCCCCAACTACCGCCACATGAGGAATAACCTCAATGTTGCGGGATACAGTGGGTGAGGGGATGAACGACGCCCTAGCAGTGCGAGCTCTTTGAGTGGGAGCATAGTAAGAGGGGACGCTAAAGTCCACTGAAAGAACAGACCCAAACTCCATTAAACCACGATGGAGTGCCAGTTTAAGAGACTCAGGATCAACAGTAGTTGGTAGGTTGGAAAAAGTAACCCATGAAATTTTCTCCAGGTGAGAGCGTGTGCGGGAGATGCGAAGAGATCCACGTGGAATAATGACCTGTAGGGTGGCAGCATGGTCAGCAAGGGCAGCTTCAGTGAAGCCCACATCGATGTAGTGGCCCTCCACTGATTCATGGATGGTGGTGTTAATCGGAAATGTCTCCGCAATCGCTGCAAAGTATGAGAAGTAATCCTCTGTATAGAATTCAACAGGGTTATGCCTATAATAAAGGCGAATTGCGTGAGAGAGGGTTGAGCGAGGTAGAGCTTTTTACGCTCTAGTTTCGGCCCATTTCTTCTTAACATCAGCAATAAACGCCACTTCACGGGGATCAGCTTTGGGTAGCGTTGGTGCCAGAGGTTTTTGCCACGCCCCAGTGGCTCCTTTGGTACGTTTGTGTTTGCTTTGGGCTGCAATTGCAGGTTGAGTGTGAGCTGGTGGTTTGGACAAGTTTGCGGAGTTCCCTTGTTGCTGGAATGTTACATCAGTTGCTGGCGTCATATTAAATTGAGGGGCGGTTTTTTGGGCCTCGCTAAATTGGGGAGGCCCATCCAGATTGGAATTAACTCCAGCCAGTTGGGAGGAGGGAGATGTTTCATCACCATCCCAATCTATTTGAGTAAATTCAGCCCGAGTATTTGCTGTGATTTCGTGGGCAAAACTCATTGGCTGATTGGTAGATTGGTCATTTTCAGCATATTAAGACAAAGTGCCGACTTAAGAAGTGCCAATTAAGAGGTTTAAATGGGACGGGTGAGATTGGAACTGGTGTGAAGTTCCAAAATCCGAACCATTTGAATCCTCATTGGGAAGAGTAGATTGTCCCAATTTGGTGCTTAGTGAACCAGAATGTGCGGCTAATCCAACCTTACATCTGAGGGTTTGGGGGCCAGGTGATTGTTGGGCCTCGCTATATTGGGGAGTCCCATCCAGATTGGAATTAGCTCCAGCCAATTGGGAGGAGGGCGATGTTTCATCACCATCCCAATCTATTTGGGTAAATTCAGCCCGAGTATTTGCTGTGATTTCGTGGGCAAAACTCATTGGCTGATTGGTGAATTGGTCGTTTTCAGCATATTGAGATAAAGTGCCGACTTGAGAGGTGCCAATTACGCGGTTTAAATGGGATGGGTGAGATTGGAACTGGTGTGAAGTTCCAAAATCCGAACCATTTGAATCCTCATTGGGAAGAGTAGATTGTCCCAATTTGGTGCTTAGTGAACCAGAATGTGCGGCTAATCTAACCTTACATCTGAGGGCTTGGGGGCCAGGTAGCTAGGTATCGCCCCTCATGGAGGGAGCCAGAAACACGGCGTCAGCAATAATAGATGGGGCTGAATTAGCTGACACAATGGGGGAGGTGTATGCCTAGATGGGCTGAGTTGCATTCAGCTGAGCAGATGCCATTAAAACAGCGTGGGTGATGGCCTCCTTGGTTGGAGGGGGCCCAGCGGGTTGGTGGGAGGCAGCGCACACAGAGCCGTTAGGCGTGCAGGTTGCAAAAGTGCGATCAGGTGAACTGGCGCTAGTTGGAGTAGCTCCAGGTTGGGGGTGGTGCCTGCTTTCATGGCTGCTGCTTGAGAGCTGGTGATTCTGGTTGACCCTGAGGTGGGTAACTGAGGGTTGCTTCGTTTGGGGGTGGTGCTGGCTCATTTGGCATAGCCTGCGGGTTCTTTTGCGGGGTTTCCCGCCATATTTGCTAATAGTTTTCGTAAACCTCTTTAGTGGAGCTAAATTTCAGGCTGAATTGATTTTCAAAAAGTGATGCTTAGCAGAAAGAGATGATTGCTCAGGATAAGTCTTATTGGAGAAAATATCTTTGGCTAGTAATGCTGGCACCCCAGGCTTTAGACCATACAACACTAAGAAAGGTGACATTTTAAGAATCCAGTAAAATCTGATATTGTAATCCATGAGGGAACTGAGTAAGCAGAGATCCCAGTGAAGAGGGTCTGTAGTGGCCATTTTTCGTAAATTTGAGACCTGGGTCACATTGGCTCTTTCCACGGTATTATTGATCAAGGGGTTATAAGGGGCTGAGAAAAGCTGTTGCGCGCCCATGGAGGTAGTGAGGATCTTCAGCGCTTGGGAGGTGAAGTTTTTATCATCATCACAGAGCAGTCTCTGGGGACAACCTTTGAGAAAATATATTGATGAAAGAAAGTTTCTGTGGCTTTGGCAGTTTAAGAAGGAAGAGCCACAGCCCTAACCCAATTTTTAAAGTGGTTTATGCCTACTAAGTTGTACCGGTTTCCCCCAGTAGTCTGGGGTAGAGGGCATACCACATCTATACTTATGGTGTGAAAGGGTTATTGACGTAGTGGGTTGGTACTGATATCTGATCTTGTAGTGGATTGCCTCTTGCAGGTCAGACAGGAATCTAGGACTTAGGTTATTATCTCCATTATGCACTCCCTGTAATACCGCTCTTTAACCCACTCATAGGTTTTCTGTACTCTGCTATGCCTATAATGGTATGGGACTCCAAGATCACAGGTACTTGATATGATGGTCAGAGATAGGGCATCCTAATAAACCTTATTTTCTTATAAAACTTCCCGCTTTCTACCTTAGTGTTGTAGGAGTGTTGATCTAATGCTTTCTTGATGGGTTCATCTTCATCTTCCCAGGCTTCAGGGGTCATAAGGAGGTCATTTAGCCTCACAGTTTCACTATTGTCCAGGTGAAGATTAAGCAACCGAGTCAAACCATCAACGTTTATATGGTGGTTTCCATCTTGTTGCTCAATCTTCATATCGTAATGTTGGAGCTTTAAGGACCAGCGATCTAATTGTTAAGTGGGATCCTTCATATTTGTAACCATTTCAGGGAGGCGAGGTCAGTGACCACAGTGAAAGAAGTCTCATATAAGTAATGGAGGTGATAATTTACAGCCAGCAGGACCGCGAGGCACTCTTTCTCAGCGATGCTATAATTAAATTCACCATGGAGAGCATTTTGCTAAAGTAAAACACATGATGATCGACCCCATTCTTTATCCAACTGCGCCAAGATGGCTCCAATGGCATAATTGGAGGCATCCGTGAACTTCATAAAGGGCTTGTCATAGTTAGTGTGGGGAGGATTGGCCTTTGCTGTAATAACTTCTTCAGGGTCTCAAAAGCGGCTTTTTGTTCAGCACACCAATGAAAAAGAGAGCTTTTAGCCAAGAGACATATAAGAGGCTCACTGAGTTGGGAGAATTTGGAGATGAATTAATGGTAATACCCCATTATGCACAAAAATAATTGAATGTCACGAAGGGTTTTGGGCGCAGACATTTTAGATATTGCTTCCACCTTATATTGAAGGGGTTGTATTCCATCTTGAGAGGTAGCATGCACTAGGAAAGCCAACTTCTTCTTTAAGAAGGTACATTTGGAGGGCTTCAGCTTGATGTTTGATACCCGCAACCATTGAACACTTCCTTTAGGTGAGAGAGGTGCTCGTTGAAGGTCTTGATAAAAATGTGATCTCATCAGTATAGACAATCACACAGCTGACTTGAGATACTGGAGAATATGATTCAGATCCCGCTGAAAAGTGGCAGACTCATTGCATAACCTCTGGGGTAGCCAAGTGGGTTTAAAAAGGCCCTTGCTTTAGATAAGGTCGCACTTCTCCTGATCCTGTGGTGAAAGGTCCATCTACCAGTACCTCTAGCTAAGTCTATGACAAAAAGAACTTGGACCCAGAGAGTTGTGCCAGAGCGTCGTCAATGTGGGGATAGGATAACTATCTCTCTCGTGAGGGTATTCAATTTCTGGTAGTCTTAACTACCTAATGAACTCAATTTTTCTTCTTTATAAGTAGAAGAGAGGAAGGCCAAGGGCTTTGTGAGGGCAACAGCAACCCAGCGTCTAACAACTATTTGAGCTCCGTTCACATCTGTAGCTCCTCAACTTTTATTTGCGGTAGGGCAATAGATTGAATGGTATGAGCTTCCCAACGTCAATAGTGTGAGTCCAACCCTTCATGTGCCCATAGTCAGTTTCAGATTTAGAGAAAATACTGCTATAGGGTTTTAGTAAACTACGAACTTTATTAAGCTCTGCAGGGGTTAGATCATCATAGATTTGAACAGTAGGAAGAGTGCATATTGATTGGTCTGTGGATAAGCCCATATACACCATAGACCTATACAGTGAAATTGCTTGATGCCCTTAATGGTAATTAGCAGGCCTCCTCTTCTGATCTCCTGATGCTTGTTATGACCATGTCCTTATGGGTGAGATTCCCCATAAGGAGACTTATAGGTCGATGATAGGCTAGGTCTAGCACACCTGGTAATACTCTAGGATCAAGAGGTCTATTTCCGTCAATGGTGATTAGGTGCAATAGACAGTTTTTTAAGATTTGAATGGTAATCTTAGTGTAAAATAATCTTTGTTCACCCGCCTTGATTCCTACCTAATCAGACAAAATAAAAGTGATATCCTATAGAGCATCCAATGATGGAGGCGACATCTTGGTGTTGTATCCTGCCGTTGTGATGTGTAGGTATAAGGCGTAGGAGGGGTACTCAACAGTGCAAAATAATCTTTTTTAACGAGATCTTCATTGTAGAATCATAGGAACCTTGTATTTAAGCAGGGAGAGATAGTCCTGCTTTATGTTAATATCACCTTAATAATCGAGCATAAACTGGGTCCCAATGAGTAGATCGTAGGTAATATTGGCCAAGGCCACCGCTGGGCTGACAAGATGAGCTTCCTAAAACGAATGGGCATAGAAGAGTGCGCCCCAATGGCGCAGATGTTATTTGGGCCTGCGGTTCCAAATCCTTGATCGTAGTTAAGGTCAGGAGCCAGCTTATTTTTTTATCAGGTTGGTTGACACAACGTTCACTGGGGACCCAGTGTCAAGGACAGGCCTAATCCGCACTCCATTGATGTAGACCTAAACTAAGGTTAATACTCCACCCAAATTGGGTGAGAGAGCAAGGACCTCTTTTATACGAAGAGTAAAGGCAAGTCGTTTAGCAGTTTTAGGGTATTTTACCTGGATGGACTGTAGGGTGTGCACACTCTGGGTGGATCAGATTAGTGAGGGATGAGCTGGTCAGTGTCACAAGCAGTGTCAGTGACCTACAGACCCCTCAGCACTTTATGAAGCTAAGTTTGGCTGGCTATCTTAGCTTATATCCGCTCTCTCAGGGTTCAACCTGTTGGGTACCTCCACTTCACCTGGAGCTCCTAAAACATAATAACCTAGATCTTTGTAACCCCCTTAAGACCCATCATTGGAGGTGTTATCAATGCATGTCAGAGAGTCCTTAGGGTGTGTGGTAGGTTCAGAGCTTCCCTTATGGCAAGATAGTTCCTGAGGTGCTCCTTCACCATATTAATATCTGAGTGAGGTGTTGGAATTGCAATGGCTTTGACTTTGACCTTGGAAGGGACAGGTTTGGCTTGTCCCATGGTCATAGGTTTTGGGCGAGGTACAGCTGGAGGAGATGCCAATGGGGATAAAGGCAGCGCCTTATTGTGACGTGACACTTCAGCATTTTAAAATACTGCTCTGAAGAAGGGGAGCACGGAAAAGTGATAGCTAACTTCTCCAGATGAGCTTTAGAAGCAGAAGATGAAGGGGAGCGCTTCCCTGTCTCTGATTTTATCCTCCACATCTCTAAAATGGGGGAAGAGCATTTCATGGTGGTAGCTTCTTAGGAACCAATTTTAAAGGGGAAATAGCGATAGAAGAGGCTGGAGAGGTTATAAGAGATGCTTGCTTCAGAGCTCCTTTCATTTTATCTTGTCCAGAGAAGTCAATCACAGCTAGTAAAGCCTCCTTGATATCCCATATAAATTTGGAAAGATCGCTTGTGTTGGGATTTTTTCCCACATTTCCAGCCATCTAAAAGCATGAGTCACTAGGGGATAATTCCTTATAGCGAGTGAATTGGATATCAGTTGACCCTGATTTTAGGTATATAATGTTTTTGAGATTTTAGATAAGTTGCCTGGTCCAGATTTATCTGGATCAATCCAGGTAAATGCTTAATATCTCTTCAGACAGAGTTACCAATGAGATGGGGGCATATGATAGTTGATTGATGATTAATTATCAGGTGTACCGATTGTGATCATTTGGTTTCATTACCAACTGATTAGGAATTTAAGGATCAAGCTGTGAGGCGAGTGATGCCGCCTGCAACTAGCAAATTAATCAGTTAGTTTGTGACCTTCCTTAATGGGCAACAAGTCCCATTACCTAAACAGGTCTCATGCCAAATATTTTTGGTTCACTGGGACTGAGTAGAAAACGTTAGAGACACGTTTTCTGAATCTTTCCATTTTAGTCTTGAGGATGTCCGATGACAGAATCCTAACCAGGATGGGGAAGACCATCGCTGATGAGATGACAAAGTATAATTCAATGGCAACGGCTGCCATTTCATTGCTGAGGCTCCAACTAAGGGTTGGGCGCCAGATTCCCTTAATAAATTCCCCTGAGAATTCAAGTAAGAAAAATATAACTTGGAAAAATTCATTATTAGTTCTATTCAACTTCAAATAAATTATTGCTGTGTGCTTTAATTGGAGACTCTTTAATAGGATAAAAAGTAAGGATTGAGTATCCAGAGAAGAGAAGAGAAGCTGAGTTGAGATGGGAATTGTGCCGCCTGTGTGTCACCAGAGGAAATGCTATAAATGAGGATCTGAGCGTGGATCAATTTAGGTGGATAAGGGAATAAATCCCTACTGAGGACATCTAGAGTGTACCAAGGAGGAACACTGGTCTAGCATTAGACCAAAAACTAGTGGTCAATTCAACTAGGTTAATAGTCTTCATACTATTATCATCAATAGTAAAATTATCAGACAACGCGAGGATTGCACAAAACCAAACCTGTGCAGTTATCAATCTAGGGGTTAATATTTGTGAACAAGCAGCGAAGCTTCTAATTCATAACAATGGGTGACCACTACATGGGTTTTAATTGAGTAGGATACTAGGACATGATATTGTACAAAGATAAAGAAAGAAAATTTTGGACAGAGTCGGCAACCATCATCAAGAATGCTTTGATTTATGCCATCATTGAGAAGATGCTGCCTTAGAGGAGAGAGTTACCAAGATCAAAGAATGAGTTGAGATGTATTTAATTTCTTACAAAGTTGCTAGGGAAAGTAACGTTATTAAAGAAAAAGGAAGGAGATTTAGTTCAAGAAGTATCATTATTGAGAACGGAATTTGAAGCAGATTGCGTTCAATTATGGTCATTCAGCGCAGATAGAGAGCGGATGATTAAACAAGTTGAGGAGTTGAAGAATCACAAATGTGAATATGAGCCCTATGCGGTGACCATGAAGAGTGGGCCCCAATTTCTCCAGTTGGAAAAATGAATATTCCATAAAATATGCCGCCCTCCTTCACAGCCATTTTGGAGATGACTCCCAAATTACTCCCCAAGATAGTTAAGTAGCAAACCAATAGTGGTGGCTAGAGAAACTTTAAAGAAATTTAAAGCTACGCCAAAACTACCTACTTTTCATTTGGATAACTCCCTTGCATTTTTCCAATTATTTGACATGACAATGTTCAGTTATGGCGATCTTCAAAAGGCTTTGTTGGTGATGAATTACTTTGATACCTATTGTCAGAACCTAATGTTGCCCTATCTGGTGGGGGACAGCTGGTCATATACAGATGCCAAGGCGGCCATTATGAAAGAATTTGGAAGTTTCATGCGCATGTTGAATTGCAAGCCTGAATTTATGGAAATTCATTTCAGAAAGATGATTCTTTAGTGAATTTCGATAATTGTTTCTACCAAGAATTTCAGATTTTGATTGGAGCGAAAGTGCTGGATGATTTTACGCACAGATCGCGCTGTAAGTAGCCCTTTGTCCCTATTGCAATTTGCATCAAATGATGTCTTCCATGTTTGAAAAGGAGATTACTACCTCACAGATGGTTGATTATTTAAATTGTTAGGAGCTACCTTCAATGCTCTGAATAGAATTTTAAACTGAATCCAGTATGAAATACAAATCCTATAAATGGGACCAAGGGTGTTAAAGAGTCAAATAATCAAACTATGTTGGGAAATAAGTCCCAAAATTTTAAGCAGATTGATAAAAAACGCTGTTACCAGTGTGTAGGAAATGGACACTTTGCTGTGCACTGCAAGAAGTCTAAAGAACAGATCAATATGGTCCAAGAAAAAGAGTCTAAACCTGCTCAGGAGTCGGGAAAAGGGTCTTTGGCCTAAATGGGGAACAATCTAGAGCTGCGGAAAAACCCAGTTCCCCTTGATATTATGCATGAATAAATTAACATTAGTGATCTGTTTGTCGATGATTATGCACAGGATCAACTATATCAAGTGGAAACTTAGATGTGAACGCAGTAACCAGATCTGGAGCGATGGGGATTGACCCCAAAATTATTAAGAAAGTTGCTTGGCCGTATGCATGGCAACTGGCAGATAAGATTTAAGCTGAGGAGAATCTGGAAGAATTGTCTGAATTTAAGTTATATAAGGCAAACCTGTCTATCACCCTTAGCGCTATCAAGTTCTCATTTCCTGATTGATTGGCGCAGATAATTAATATCCTCAATTTGGCAAATAATGCCGCTATACACTCAGTAAATAGATTTTACATTAATATGAGTGTAATTATATAGATATACTAGGAAATCAAGTATGGTTGTGGGAGATAGTTGACAGTGGAGCACCCATCATCATTTTCTCGACCAAGCTGGAGAATAATATGAAGATCTCGCCCAATTTAGAACACAAGAAAGAATATTGGACAGCCAGGCCAAATACCATCATCTCCTGTGGAGTGTATAGTGCTCTTCAACTTCAATTTGTATCTTTAGTAGTATCCACCCCAGCAATAGTTTTGGCCAACCCATACTATGATATTCTGATTGGAATGAAGTTTTTACGAAAATATGGAGTAAAATGTAATTTTAAGAATAATACGTTGAGTATATTAAGTCAGACGTTACCATTAGTTTATCAGAAAGATGGGGAAGCTCCACAGATTAGGAGAAATAACTTCATTAAACTCATATACAATGACAGTAATGTCCCAATTTAATACCAATTAGTTGGCCAGTAGAAATGAGAAATGCTGACGGAGTTCCTGGAAAAATGGGGAATTCCGTTGAGAGTTAAGAGTTCAAGAAAAATACTGCCATAATCAAATATAATATTTGACATGGGGTTTTAATTGGAGATACCTGAGCTGCTGTATGGAAAAGTTAGAAGCCCCTGGAAGGAGTCCAGAGTAGAGCCTTGGGTGGCTCCTGGAGTAAGTATATTTTCAGGCCATAGAGAAATTTGAGTTCTCCTGGCGAATTTTTAGTGAAAAACCAATGAACTTTTGAGAAGAATCAAATCTTCACGTTTGTTCATCTAACCAGATGGCTGATTTGAGAAAATTTCACAACTTTGGGACCCTAAATGAATTGGGATTGCCAGCAGGGGTGATTAAAAGTATCAATTTATTGGTCAATTGAGAGCAAATCGCTGATCTGACAGACAGACAGCAGCAGGAGGTGCTTGAGTTATTTGACAATTATAAGGAAGTATTAGCCTAGGATGACCACAATTTGAAATGCGTGAGGAATGTGATTCATAAAGTCAACAACAGGGAAAATTTTCAGATAAGAATGAGACCAATTTGACAATCAAAGACGGCAAAAGTGGTAGTGGAGGAAGAAATCAGAAAATGTGAAGCATGGGCTTCTAGTTTTATTGTCAAGTCCCAGGGAGTGCCCTATCCTTATTTTGAAGAAGAAGGATGGCTCTAATCGGATGATGATCAATTATCAGAAGCTGAATAAGATTACAAAATAGGATTTTTATCCATTACTGTGAAGTGACAATGCGCTAGATTGATTGGGGAGAAGTATTTCTCCGAAATGGATCTATATTGGGATATTGGCAAATTTTTTTGCCAACAGAAGACTAAAAGAAATCACGATTATCACCGCTAAGAGAGTTTATCAACCTAAAAGGATGCCCCAGGGTCTATGCAATGCACCTGCGACGTTCCAAAGGGTCATGGATGCTATATTAAATGAGCTGAAGTTGTCATGTGTCACGGTGTACTTGTACAATATAAATGTGTTTAGTAGGACGTTCACTGGTCATTTTCACCACTTGGAGGTGGTTTCAAGCGATTATCCGCGGCTAACCTAAAGATCAAGCCAAGAAATTGTCACTTCTATAAGAAATAGTTGGAATATCTGAGATTCATCATCAACTCTAGTGGACTGCAGCCGCAAGCTAGGATTATTGAAGCCATAGAGTGAATGGCTGTACCAAAGAGTGTCCAAGATATCCAAGTGTTCCTTGGAATAGGCAAATACTATCAAAGATTCATTCAGGATTTTGCCAGAATCACTGAGCCCCTCTTCCAATAACTGAAGGATCCAAAAAAAATGTTTGGAGTGAAGAGGCCCAGTGTTCTTTTGATGAATTATGCCAGTAACTAATAGATTCTCAGATTTTAAAATATCCAAATTTAATCAAGAATTTATAATACAGACCAATGTTTCATTAATGGCGATTGGCGCCATCCTGAACCAAGTGGATGAACTCTATAATGAACATCTGGTAACATATGTGAGCCGGACACTCTCAGCAGCTGAGATTTATTACACCGTGACTGAGTGTGAATGCCTTGCGGTCATTTACGCCTGTAAACAATTGTGGGTGTATATTTATGGAATGCACTTCAAAGTGGTGATGGACCACTCCTTGTTGCGTTGGCTACACAACTTAAGAGAACTGGAAGGATGACTGGCCCAATGGGCATTAAAGCTACAGACTTATGATTATGAGATAGTCCACCAAGCTGGAGTTTCTCATAAGAATGCTGATGGATTATCAAATATTACCAAGGTCCAAGTGTTATACCAGCAGGCGGATGAGCTATTCCAGAGAATGGTTTGAGGAGTATTTGTGAAAGAGCCCTGAGAACCCCAAGGTATGCTTCAAAAAGCAATGAAAACACCAAAGCCATGGATGGACAAGTTTTAAGATGATTGATGGGAAATAATTACTATTCTCAAAGCTGGTGGAATGAGTGGGTATCATTTAAGTTGCTCATATGGTTGTTGAGCATTGAGGCCTGAGGATGATGACTGATCATATTTGCCAGTACTATTACTTGGAGTCAATCAACTACGTTCTAGTGGATTATCTGGCTAGTTGTGTGGAGTGACGTTGCATACGCCCCATAAGAACTTGACTGGATACTGACTGGTCTGCCCTGGATTTTCTTGGCATATGGTGTCCATTGATGTGATGGTACAATTAAACATGAGTACTGGGGGTTTCAAATACATCATATTTTCAATCAACCATATGACGAGATGGGTTAATATGAAGGCCCTGGCAAAAGTAGAGGCTGCAAATAATGCAAGGTTTATCATAGATCAAGTAGTATACCAACATAGATGCCTGCAGGTCTTGTTGAGTGATAATGGAATAAATTTCAAATCTCATGTGATCCCACACTTAAATGATATAATGGGGATCTGATGAGTCATATTAGTACTACCAGCCATATACAAATAGACTATTATATGTGTCAATGGAACGCTGGCTCAGACGCTGAGGAAGCTGGTCACACGAAGAACTTCTGCATGAGATACATGCTTTAGTTTGGTTATGTTCGCATAGAACATAAGTCATTGTACAGCAGTGGGAAAAATGGTGTTTAAGTTTCTATATGAAAGTAAGGCCGCATTGCCACTAATTTTATATTTGGTGGAGGAACCAACATTGGAGATGAGTGCTGAGCAGAATCTGAACAATTATCAAATATCCTGATGAAAATGAAATTTAAAGCATTTTATACAACCTTAAAGAAAAGGATTAGAGAAAAATGATAGATGACAATAATTGACTGTTCTTAACAGAATACCAAATAGGCTAAAGGGTTGCCTATTACAATATGCATGGTTTCAGGAGAAGAATCAAATTAGATGTGTTGTAGTCAGGTCTGCTAGAGATTATTGCCAAGATGGCGATGAACGCCTATACCATCAAGAACATCTTGGATGGAAGGATAGTGAATCAAGTCCATGATAAGAACTTAAAGTGGGTGATAGATAAAAAAATGAAAAAAGTGTTCCCTAGGTACTGCTGAACCATTGATATGGTTATGTCCTGATGATTTGGTTAAGTCCAAAAAAGACTGCTGAACCAAATTAGATGGTTAAGTTTAAAAAAAGGACCTCTGAACCATAGAAAACAGGTAGGTCTAAGTATACCTAGGAACCTGTTTGGGATAATAAACAAAAAAGATGGACCACTGAACCTAGTGAAGGTCATGTCCCATATAAAAAAGAAGAAAAAAATAAACCAGCTTGATATAAATATAGGAAAAAAACATAGAAAAAATATATATTTCTATTTTTTATTTATCCTTGACTCAGGAATCATTCTGCCTATGTCCCATCTTGGGAGAGGGAGGATGAATTGCAGTAGGAGTAAACAAACTGTTGAAATCTATGTGAAATCAAATGCTAGTGAGGGCTAGACCTACTCAAAGCCAAGTTCATTGAGTGGAGGCTGATCCCTGTGAGAAAGTGACTAGGGGAAGAGAGATAGGAATGTCAGTACTTGCCAAATGTGATACCTCAGGTCGGGGAGGGAAGCAACAGAACAATAAGAGGCAGTCAGCGAATAACCCTGAGCTATTTAAATATGGCACCGGAGCCAGTAGATTGTTCTTGAGTGCTTGCCAATGGGCTTCATCAAGAACACTGGACATATGGACTGGCATCGAGTAAGGGATACTAGGTGGGGGTTGCCAAATCATTCCCCAATCATAGCCATTTAGGGAAGGTACCAATGGGATGTACCAGAAATGAGATAGTCTTGCAGGGAGCAAACGGCATCCTGCAGATGATGACTACGAGCTTATTGGAAGCAAAAGCAGAATGAGAGATGGGAGCCAGGAGAGGTGAGAAGCTTGTGCCCAACATCAAAGAACTTGGCCGTCATAGTGAAGAGCATAGGCTGAAACATCTCAATTCAGAATGTTTTTGAGATTGGAGGGGGTCAGAGCTATTGATAAAGCCTCAGTTGCTCAGGTCCTCAGTTCTGCATAGGTGAGTTCCAGAATGTTTGCGGTTTCCTATGACCAGTACAGTTGATAGTACAGCTGGTTTGTAATACTGGTTGAGTCAGAAAAGGAACTCTGGAAGCAAATTTGGTCCAGTGAGGAACGATCAATCAAGAGCTGAGTGCATTGCTTCCAGAGGTTCAACGATGATTATATGAGCTTCTGCAAATGGAGAAAAATCCAGGAGAGTTTTGAAGTCTAACTCAGGAATCAATGACAGAGGAAGGATTGATCATGAGTTGTTTGAGACGATTGCTAACTTGGTTTCATTGGGGTTGGATAACATTTCCAGTAATTCCATGAAAGGACTGGCCATGGGTAATTGACTGGGAGTATGAATCCTGGGAGGACCACAGACGGGGTCTCATCGCATAGATTGACTCATCAGTTGGAAGATCAAGGATCTTTATTGGACATGCTATCAAGCAGTTGTTGATACTGAGACTAAAAATTTGAAATATGAGCTGGATGAGAAGGGGATTTCAGAACTTTATGATAGTTGACGTTATGCACTCTGGAATTAATTAAAGCTCTAAATTGGAGAAATTAATCTCAAATTTAATAGGATAAGCTCTCAAGCGAAGAAGTAAGAATGATATGAGCCAAGAAACTATTATGAGAAAAGAACAAGAGCAATTATAAATGAGCATTCTTAATTGCACCACAAAATGAACATTGACGGCAAGTATCTCCTGTCTAGGATGAGGAGGGAAATCAGAGTTTGAGGATACTAGACCAACAGATCATTTGACAGGGCCGTACACCTTTGTGACAATCTGCACACTCCATCATCACACCCATCTTGTAATCCCCCTTTGCACAGTGATTAGATCCGTCCCTGATCACTTATTCTAGGCGCACGTTGAGAATGGCCACGCCATTTGCCCATTGTTCTTCAAGCTTGATCACTCAAAACACAAGTGCCCTACAGCTTCCACCTCCACCGCTTCCGCTGCTCCCCCTCCAGTGTCAGCTCAGCTACTGCCACACCTAAATTTTTTGAGTGGGGCTTGATTCTCCTGCCCCCAACCTCGGTGAATTCTGGCGTGGCTTCCAAAGCCGCAGCCAATCAAGATTTTTAAAAGTTGGTCAAATTAAGACAACCTGAGTGATGGCTGAAACAGTTTCAGCTGAGCTGCCATGGTTACAGTTCAAAGCTAATAAGGTGCAGCCAACATGCTAACTCAAGTGGCTGGGCCAGTGTTAGACAAATTGAATCCTTTTGTGTCTCAATTTGATTGACAAAAATGACCGGTTTAAATAATTTTAAACCAGATTTTGCATTGGAGGATATTATTGTCAATCCCCGAATTGCACAAATGCTGTTTTTGTCCTAAAAAGGTTATCCCATCTATAAAAATATAAATAAAATGGCATTTGAGGCCTCTGCAGCTCCTGCAACACCCTCCTCCGCCAACAACTCCATGGGGCGATGAAACACTTCTTGTTGAGGGTATTCCCATCCCAAATTTCCCCCATGATTTTGAGAGAGGATGAAAGAAATAAAATTGAGGAACTTGCTTTTTGTGAAAGCCGCACTTGTATCCATGCAGCAAAAACTTCTCTTTTTGATCACAATTACCCTGAAACCTGCTGGTGCATTAAGTCGTTCACTTGTGTGCCTGCTCTCATCATTTTAGCTTAGCATCAACTTGCTCAATATGTTGAGGCGATGGACACCACCAGACTCATTACCAAAGAAGCCCATTATCATACCTCCTTATGCCACATGTCACTGATGCTCCCACACGATGCTGTCCACTTTGGTCCGCCAGCTAAAGTGAACGCTGGATAAAAGTTTTCCAAAAGTTTCCTCCCCTTCTGATATGGCTTCCTAGGCTGTTAGCTGAGGTGCCATATTAGAAAAATTTCTATTATAATAATCTCTTTACTTTGCCTAATGCAATTGAAGATGCGTGGCGGCTCCCCCTTTTGGGTTGGGCGCCACTAGTGCAAAAAAAGAGGTCGCAAGCCCAAGAATCCTGAACATGACAGTGGATCATATGCCCTGATGGGGGTAGAACCGGATCCTGGTATTAATATCGTCACAAGTAAATTGATCAACACAACACAACAGAAGGTTGTGGTGACCACGCTCTGAGTAGGAGGTAGTAAGGAGGAAGAGGAGGAGAGCCGCATGCTGAAGGTCACCCAAGCAGCATTGAGTAATGATTGACTGAAACCCACTTGAAACCAAGAAATATTTGACCTGGTGTCCAAAGTATTATTCTCCTGTCCTGATCCTATTCTCACTGGAAATCTAGGCAAGAGGGGGGATGTGTTGGTATTTTTGCCCACATTTCCAGCCGTCTAAATTACCATGGGTCAATAGGGGATAATTCCTTATAGCGAGTGAATTGGATATCAGTTGAACTCAATTTTGGTAAATAATGTTTGGGGGATTTTAGGTAATTCGCCTGGTTTGGATCCATTAAGGATGAGCCAGGTGAATGTTAAGATCTCATCAGGCAGAGTTGCTGACGAAATGGGGTCATCTGATAGTTGATTAGTGATTAATTATCAGGTGTGTCAATTGTGATCATTTGGGTCTCATCACCAACTGATTATGAATTTAAGGATAAATTTGTGAGGTGAGTGATGCCGCCTGCAACTAGCAAATTAATCAGTTGGTTTGCAACCTGCATTTGTGGGTAACAACTACCATTACCTAAGCAGGTCGCTTGCCAGAAATTGTTGGTTCATTGGGATCAAGTTGAAAATGTCAGGGACACAATTTCTGACCCTTTTTGTTTTAGGTCTAGAGGATGCCCAATGGCGGAATCCTAACCAGGATGGGGAAGATCATCAATGTTGAGATAATGAAGGGTAATTCAATGGCAATGACTGCCATTTCATTGCTGAGGTGCCAACTGAGGGTTGGGCCCCAAATTACCTCTATTAATTCCCTCGAGAATTACTTAAATAAAAAGCATACTTTATCAGTATAAATTCTTAGTTCTTTTCATCTCAAAAATCATTGCTGTGTGCTTTAATTGGAGACTCTTTAATGAGATAAAAAGTAAGGATCAAGGATCCAAAGAAGAGAAGATGAACTAAGATGGGAATTGTGCCAATGATATATTACCAGAGGAAAGGCTTTAAACGAGGATCTGAGTGTGGATCAAGTTAGGTGGATAGGGGAATAAATCCCTAATTAGGACATCTAGTGTATTTTGAGGGGGAATACTATTCAAGCTTTCAACCAAACACTAGTGATCTATTCAACTATGGATAATAGTCTTCATACTACTCTCAATCGATATATATTATCAGACAACGTGAGGTTTGCACAAAACTAAACCAGTGCAGTTATCAATATAGGGGTTAATAATTGTGAACAAGCAGAAAAGCCCCTAAATTTCAACAGCTTGACAGAAGAGATTTGCATTGCCAAAAAGGGATGAGTCGCCAATACAGCTAAAACAGTAGCAATAGCGTCATTGAGTGGGAGCATTTTGGCAAGCAACAGAGGTTGAGCTTTACTACAAAAGCACTCAGCAAAAGAGATGATCGATTCTCCCTCTTGCATGCTAAGGCACATAAAGGCCTGTTTTTGTTGTTTTAAACTCTGTGGGGATCCAAATTCATCAATAAGCGTTTGTTTAACCTTCGCCAGGTTTTAAAATTGGTCATATGGGGTACCATTATCTCTTTTTGCCCTATGACTTAAGCAGGAATGGATATACTTGTTTTTTGATGATCAGTCGCTCATTTCATCAATGATACATAAACGAACAGGAAGGAGATAATATTTTTCTCACCTGATGCAAACTTGTCTTTGAGCGGAGGTTTGAGAATAATAGAGGAGGCTCCATAAGGGCCTTGAGAAAAGTTCTGCTCAAGCCTTTTGAGGCGAGAAAATCACTGGCTAGTTGCTTTAAAACAGAAAGACTTGGTTTGGGAACAATTTTCAATTTTAAACAAGAGATTTGTGGTGTACATGGTCCCCTGTAGTGAGAACAACTTGTTGGATTTTAGAATTTTATTGAGCTCATTGGTGCATTGTTTACCTAAAGTCCAACAATTAAGGAGATTGACACCTCTTATTCTACAAAATAGTCAAGCACTAATAATATTCAAAAACTGGATTATATATATCAATAATTAAGGTGAGGGGTCTAAAAGTGAACCCTGTTACAATCTCACTGCTTAGTATCCAAATCGACTTGGGGCTTAAATAATAATAGGCAATAATTCATTATTAGCTTTGAGCCTAATAAGGAAATATGGTTGTTTGATCTATTGGAGCTCTCAATACTCAGCTTGCTTTAATGTAAAAACCAATGGAGGGTCGAGAGTAGGTAACACCAGTTCGTTAGGCAAAGATAGATGTATCTGAACCAATCACCATGGAGAAAATTTACACTATTGATACCCCCTCCATGGATATAAAAGGGGGTGGTCCGCGCATAAGTGGTGAAATTAAATTATTAATGGAATAAGGAGGAACCTCATATTGACTCCCTTGATTCGCCACATGGTTGGTGCAATCCAACTACCTAAACTCGTGCTATTTTCCTGAGAAACATTAATAAAAAATTTTCCCGACTCAAGAGGTTTCACCAAGAATCAGCCAGGGTCTTTTGGCTGATTATGTTCTTAATATGAACTGGAGCACTCTTATTACAATATCAAACTTGTAATTGTCTGACATACTGCATTGGTCCAAAATAACGGTAAGCAAGTTTGGAAGAGCATTTAGGGTGGCAACCCCTAACGCACCCAATACTCTTTTAAGATACCTAACCTCTCACCAACTTTTACATCAGGACCCCATTGCACCCATAAATATTTTAAAGACATACTGCTTGTTATCAAAAATTCCAAATAAGTTTCCAATGAAGTGAACCACAATCAGTTTAGCACATGGCAAGCTTAAGTAAACTTCAACTGTTTTATTTGAAACAGAGAATCTAAAATCCTTTCATCGCAAATACTATCACTTTGGCGAGAATTGACATGCTTGATTAGTTAGATTTTACTCCCCAAACCATTTAAAAGAAGATATGAGAGAATACTCACATTTCTTGAAGCACCCAAAAACCAGATCACACGTTGCAAAGACCCAACATGTAATATCATACAGAAGATTGGTCCAGCCATCAAAATTTTTGTACAGTAGGCGGCGGATATAATACTCTAGTTCATAAGATAGAAGGATGTCCCACATCCATAGTAACTTGGATCTAAGTGTCCCGTCATTTTCAATTATATGCGCCTACCACATTTTACCCTACCCACAATTCATTTGCCATTCAGGTGATTTCAAATATTATAGAAACACTATGAGCACTGGTAGCAGCATCAGCAGTGTGGTAATTCCACACTGTCGTCTTGGAAGCTATCAACAAGGTGTTTCCAACCAAGGAAGAAGCAATTTTTTTAAAGTGTCATCTTACTTTCAATTTATAGTTTTTTTCTTGAATCATGCTTATTAAGTAGTGGGCCAGATCCAAATATGGAGGTCCATCCAGTTCCTGTAGTTGAGCCTAACTAAAGCACATGCCTATCTGAATTTCATTCCAAGGCTCTCAGGTTTCGCCATGTCTTCCAACCTACCCTCTCATAACAAAAATGGTGTCAGTTATACTCCGTCCTGGGGTATCAGCGCTCCTTTACAATGTTTTAACCTATTTTTATTAGTTCTACTTTCCTTATTTTCATCTTGTGAGGGTTGGTTCAATGGTATCCTAGCTCAAAAAGTTTATATGGGTTTGTTTTTATGGTTGGAGATACTAAATCACAAAAGATCGAGCCCAGTATTTGTGGGAATTCATGGCAAGTAATAAATTGGTTCTACAAGAATCTTGAGGTAGCTCAGTCAAGACTTTAACTGCAATCGATTTAACCAATAGGTGAAGTGATCTATTGCAACAAACTTTAACTGATCTTAACTGTTTGATTAAAAATGGAACTAAAACATCTATAGAGAGTTGTGAAAGGTTACACTTGGAGGGCCAGGTTTTAAGTTAAGTTTTCTTATGGAGTGGTTCTTATTAGGCGTATTCAGCACTGTGATCCAGAGCTTTACTAATGTCAACCAACTTTTTTCCCACTAGAATTGTTCCATAAAATTCCGATATGCTTATGCGCCTTCAATACCCTACTTGATGGTGTCCTTCCATGATTATTGAACTTCTTTGCTCAGATTCACATATGATAACCATTTTGTGTGTACTAGCCTCTCTAACTTACTTTCTGTAAGTCCTTTTGATCTTAAAAACCTCTTAAATTCTCAATGATGCTTCATCCTCTGATCTTCCAATCATTTCAAAGATACTATTGCTTTTGAGTATTGGAAGTCAAAGATGCGTGATTGAAACAAATTATTCATGTTTAGCTTCTTTGCTCCAGATGGGTGAAGGAGTTTAAATCTATAACCTTAATCTTAACGTCCCATATTGAAAGTATTATATCTGGGTCATTCATAATGGTTACTTACATAGTTTTGTGATCATAGATTTCTATTAAAATGAACATAATGATTGTATATCAGAATGGCGTACTACTCTGATTGCACAGAAGTCTTGTTCTCTGTAATTTTATAGTTGCATTCAACTCTTGTAAACGTCTTTTTTCTATAGGTTGATCTACCCCATATCATCCTACCAAGCTAAAATGGTATCTCTACTCATGTTTCAGCTTGGTGTAAACATAGGAGGTCTCACCATAAATGGGTATATTATTATTGTGGCTTCCATATTTTTCTGCTTGATTTAGTTTAAGAAATCTTCCTGTTATTGTTCCTAATTAAACGTTACTACTTTATTAAAGAGTTCCTTAAGTGTCTCAGAATTGTTTGCAAAGTTCAGCACAAATTAGCTTTAGTAGCTTACCAAAACCAAAAAAAACAAGGAAATCTCTAATGAGATTAAGGGAACTCATACTTTCAATGGCTTTGGTTTTCTCTTGTTAAAGCTAAATTCCTTAAATTTTACTTTATGCTAAAAAATTTTAACCAACTCTTTATTAAAGAAAATTTAATGTTTTTTTAATTTAGGGTTATTCTCTCAAATAATGATAAAGACTTCCTTCAATAGTACATTTTTTGGAAAGTTTCGCTAAACACAATGATGTCTTCTAGATAAATATGTACACCTAATATCTCCAGATCTCCAAGTATCTGATTATAACTTTCTTAAACGTAGGTGGAGAGTTTCAAAAGCCTTGGGCATACATGACGACTCATATAATACCTGGATGGTCATTAATGCAAACTTCTCTTTGTCTTCTGGAGATAACTCCATGTGCCAGTATCCTCTGGCTAGGTCCATCGCAAAAAAAGTAGCACAAACCTCTGAGCTTTTTAATTGTTGTCAAAAAAGTAATGAGTTTAAACCTTTCTTAGTAAGGTTATTAATTCTTCTATCATCTATGTCAATCCTGTGGGTCCTATTCTTTTTCTGGACCTGTAGGAGGGTTGACGCCCAAGGATAATGTCAAAGAGTATCAGCACTACATCCATTAGTTTTAGTTTTTTTACAAATTAATTTCTTATTCTCTTTTAGATAAGTGATATGACTTTGATCACAAATGGTATGGCACTCCCATTGTTATCCTTTTAACCCTCCTTTGCATTGGTCATAATCGTTGGGTCAACTGCATAATTTTTTTATGTTTTGATCTAAGAGATAATTAATTATGCATTCTTATTTTGCGTTTGGCTCTTGAAGATATATTTTAAATCCAACAGTGGTATGAACTGAACAACGCTATCATAGCAATACATCCTCAATTTTATTTAAGGTTTAATTCTTCTTGATCCAAACAAGGTGATTCACAATGTTCTAACTAGGAGTTTTACCTCTTCTAGGTCTGTTAAATTATTTTTCAAGGCACAGCTCTTTGTTCCTGATCTTTAAATTTTTCAGAGCAAATGATTCAATCATCATTTTTCAAGTATATTGATACTGATGTTGATAAGAATAACCTTCTTTTCTCCAGATATTAAGTTGATCTCTTCATTAAAATCAATGATAAACCAGATTCAGCTTTAGTGAAAGTAGCTGCTTTATTTCTTTTATCTAATGAATATCATATTGGGTAAATGAAATGATTGATCTTGACTAGATAATGAGTCTCTCCTCTAAATTCTAAAGTCAGGTTCCTTTGAAGGTTAAAAAATTATCAGTCATAATAGCACCAACGGAATCTCCAACTAGACCTAATGTCTCTAGAGAAGTCTTTTGGCGAAAAAAGGACATCGCCAAGGCAAATAGCTGATAATTGAGAAAGCAAAATCTCTAGTTAGAGTTAGGCAATCTCTTGGAGGAATAGAAGTCGTCACCAAGGCAAATCTCTGCTAAGTGTTCAGGCAAAATTTCTAAATGAAACTAAAACTTATTTGAGGTGGGTTGACCTAGAGACAACTATACCAGACTGAGAATGTTTTCAAGCCATTACAAGTTTCAAACTTAAAACCTGCACTTAGGGTGGAAGCAGTTTTACCTGCTCGGCTAACCATCCTTTTCTAAATGAAACTAGACAAAGGAAAATGACAAAAGGTCTAGTTAAATCAAACGTAACTTCATTAAACAAACTAATGGTAATTTAAATAGTATTGTACTAGAATCAAGGGATAAAATTTTTAATAAATAAGGATAATATTTCAGATGATGAGTGATAGGCTATCATGTGTGAAGGTGAAAGTAGAACTAGGAATGATGGAAGTAATGGCACAGTTGAATCTTAGAGTTGGAAGTAAATTAGGAATCGTCCTTGTGAGCTGGACTGAAATTAATTATGGTAACACAGGTAAGTAGTTTCCACTATCTTCCATAAGGAAGCCAACAGATAGTAAGGTAGAATATGTGGCATAAGATTGTTAATGAGGTAAATAGAGGAGTTATACGTTGAATACACCCTTGGCTTAATATCAAGATGATATTATGATATTTCAGTCATTCTTTCCCATCTTATTAACCGAAGATGCACAAATGGTGAGACTCATCCTGTACACATCAATTTGTGAATTTGGCGTTGTTAGCTGTCTAAGCTTTGTAAATTAAAGTTAGAAATTCTGGGCCTTAATCCTGATAAAGAATCAATGGCTAAATTAATATATATATGCTAAAATTTCCTAAAAAGTACATGTGTCAAGAGCCCAAGGTTGAGACTTCACACCTACTAGGGGTAATTTAACAATGCCTTCTCTAAGCCTCAACTGTGGGTGGTAATGATTTTTCCAGGGTTGGCCAGCCTCATTAAAGTCCCAAGAAATCAGAGTTGGGCTGGATGTTATAACCCAAAATATTTGGGTTAGGTGTTGGCCCGGCAAGAAAGAGCTGGGTTCAGTCTCATAATATGCAGGCGGTCAGTCATAGGACAGAGTATCCCATAAGTTTCATTAGCCTAATAACTTGATCTTGAAGATGCGTTGATTCAATGGTTGGTTAGTTCACTTGGCTTAGGAATGCCAACCTTACTTTTGTCATCAAATTGAGAGTTGAGTGTGAGGCTAAAATGGTATCTGGTGTAGGTTTAGTTCCAAAATAGATTTCATTATAATGAATCACAAAGTGGTATATGTTCTGGTCAAGATAGTCAATAACACCCTCTTGGAAGTTGAGGTAGACAAGGGGCAGAGGAGTGTAGGTAATACCTAAATATTTCTGGAAAACGAAAGCAACAAGGAAGTAGAGAGGAGTAAATGAGACTGTCAACAAAGCTAAATAAAGCAGCTGTATAGATATCTATAACCACACCTGCTAATAAAATCAAAAATGGCTCCAGGAATTGAGGAAGAAATCTGATACAACAGTAAACCTCAGCATCCTCCTTGAGAACATCAGGGTGAGTTTGTGAGCAAATGGTAGAGAGAAAATTCAGTCAGATGGTTCAACTTGACGCCAAAGAATATTTAACAGATGGAGGTTTTCAACGCTGATGGATAGATATAAATTTAGATTGGTAGGTTTCAGGTTAACCATTTGACACAATAGCGAGGACAGAAGATTTTGGGCACAGCTTTGCTTAAAATTTAAAAGATGGTTTAGAGGCATCTTCTAAAATTTTTAGATTTGTATCAAGTTTTATAATAATATTTCATTTTCCTGACATTGGCAGAAAAACATAAATATTTAGTAATAATGGAAAAATAAGGATAAATAAAGATGTTTAAAATAAATTAATGTGAGGGGTGGTTAGCCGCTTCTCTCTCATATGCATCACTTTTTAAATCAAAAAATGAACTGAACAAGAATTGAGAGAGCAACCAACTGTCAGTGCGCACTGCAATTATAGAGCAATGAGCATTGGCCAACCACCCAAGCGTAGGGAAGTCAATCCGCCCATCTGTGCACAGCACATAGAAATGGACGACTTGCCTGTGCCAATATTAATTAACAATAATAATATGAAGGATGCTACAATGGATGTACCATCTAATGAACTTCCCGCTGGCCCAAGCCCCCACATGACTAGAAATGGGGAAGGGCAATACAACACATATACATCAAGTAACGATCTGGCAACATGAACGACGATGAAACACATGAATGCGTTGGTGGGTCATGGGGCCCTTGTGACTAGCACAGATAATGGGATTGACTCCCTAGGATTAGTAACTGATGACAACCAGATGACAAGAGAAACCTTCCAGGAGCGAGGTCTGATGCTGAGTACAGCGGAGTTGGTAATATTCCCCATTGAACCTCAATCAGTAGAGGGGATTGGGGCCTCGCAGGGTGAGAAATTTTTTGTGGAAAAAACAAAAAACCTGGACAAAGTATTGGTAGGATCTGAAACCAACTCAGATTCGATTGACAACACTAAGCAGCTCAAACCAAAAGAGCAAAGCTATAAAAAGTCTTCTACTGACATGGAGAAACTTATTTAATCTGCTTGGGATATTTGAGTGAAGAAGAAGTCAAGCTCCGATTCTGAAAAGGCCAGTTGGGGGGGCGAACAGTCCCTGACCAAAATTGATTCAGTGACATGAGAAAATCATTGGGCGTGATCCCCAATGCACTATTGGGTGCAATCCCAAATGAAGTCATGTCAACAGGGGGCTCTAGCTCAACCACAAATCAGCGGCTGATCCCAAATAGCTTATCACCAAACCAATATGTTCCATTGGGAACCAACCCCAATGGGGGTGAAACTATATCAGGGACTGAATCTGAGGGATCGGACACCTAAAAAAGTTTGGCAAAAAAACTAAAAGTACTACTGGAAGGGGCTGAAACTTTGACAGCAGTCCAGTCAGCGGCTAGGGCCCCAGTAAAATACATCCCAATCCAGTCAGACATGTTGGCACACCGAGGCATGTCCACCCACAAGGTCAAACAATGGGAGGCCCTCCAGTTCCCATACTCTATGGCAACTCAGTGGGTCTCCAAAGGTATCAAACCAGCCATTGCAGCTATGTGGCAAGACCATAGATTTTCCACCGGAGCAGCCAAACGCTGGCTTAACACCCAAATCTCAATTGACATGGTGGTACTATTCAAGGCATCACAAGTTAGGACCAAAGATGCCCTGGAATGGATGAAAATCCCCGTGGAGAACAAGGTGATCGAGGCTGCAATCCACAAATATTTAAAACTGGTGGAAGCAAGGGACTGGATGGAGGCTGGCATCGATATTTTAAATGAAATGGAGTATAACAAGGAAGTCATTACAGCATGATATGCCCAAGCTTTCGGGAGCTCAGGCCTTAACCCAACAGATTTAGATGAGTACGCGAAATGATTCCCAAACTCCTCTACTACCCTCAAATGGGTCCGACACTCCATTCCAGTGGACATGGCACTGGAATGGTATAACGTTACTTTCTCCCCAGAAGAGGCACTACCATGGATCATGGCCAGGTTCAAGGCCACCGAGGCCTAACACTGGTTGTACACCCAAATTCCACCAGCCACTGCATCTGACCTGATGAAAGCGGGCTGGACAAAGGAAAAAGTGGTAGAATTGGGGACCTTTCTAGGATTGGTCACCAGAAGAGGCCATCAACTGGTCTGTAAATGTATTCACACCGATGGAGATGAGATACTGGCTCTGAGTGGGGGCTAGTATGGACCTAGTGCACAAATGAGCAGAGCTGGGGGTGACTAACTGATTCATGAAACTCTTAGAGGCCGACCATTCCCGATTGAAAAGTGGAAAGTCTGGCGTAAAGCCACAACAATTTATGAAGCTGCAGACTGGGATGCAGCGGGGTTCACCCCTGAATTATCCCAGGCGTGGATGGAACATGAGATTTCACCACAGGTGGCAACAGCGATGAAAGGGGTCACAACACAAGAATTGGGCCAAGAATGGCTCAAAGCAGGGATCCGCATCAAAACTATCTGAGATTGGAAGCAATCCTTCCCAGAACTAACGCTAGTGGCCCCATATGCCGCCAAAGGTTTCACCCCCTCCAAAGCGTTCCAATGGAGTGAAGTGGGAGTTCTGGCAGCCATGTCATGAGTATTTACAGACAGGGGCTGGAATAGTGTCACAGTAAGGGACTGGTGCCAGGGTAGCTCAATTACGCTAGAGGTCCTTTAAAAATACCTCCACCCAATGTGCAGCCCAGAATCTGCCCTCAAGTGGTACCGACTGGGGTTCTCACCGTTGGATGCTCTAGAGTGGCAGAGCCTCGAGATTGGAGCACAAACGGCTAAAATTATCAGCCGCCGAGGTATCAGCATCCACCAGATTGAAGCTTTCCTCAACTGGGAGTTCAGCCTTGGAGAATTGGTAAGTTGGATTTTGAAGGGAAAGACCCCGCCAAAGTACCCAAACCAAACGCGAAAACCAAATCCTACAGCGCTGTGGTGGCGCATACTGAAGACAACACCTGGAATGGAGCAGGGAGCCATATAGAGTACATCAATCAGATGATCAGTGGCAGCTTTATAGATCGCCAGGCACTGAAATCATACCTAAAAGACGCTATCCAAATCCACCTGCAGCTAATGGAGGAGGAGGAATGGTCAGACCTGATATTGTCAGTTTATCAGGAACTCGATGAAGTCCTAGATGGAGGGGACTTTGATCACCACTGGGTACCCAAACGGGTCTATATAGATATAGCGATCCCAGGCGAATTGGACCGCAAGAAACTCCTCTAAATCAGCATTAAATACAGGGGGATTTATCTGCAAATGGAACTGACAAGATACACCAACCAAACTGCAAGGTGGGTAACCTTCCAGAATCTCCCCACCAATCGTGAACAGGAGTGGGTGCATGAAGTGATCTGGACTGGATTGTCATACTATGGGGAAGTATGAGAATTCCGGCATGCCAGTGGCTAATACATCACGAAGTGCCTCCGCCATCAGACAGTGGAAGCGCTGTACAAACTGGCACCCTGGATGAACTGAAAAAAATTGCTCTACACAGATTCATCCACCTGCCCGGCCTCAATAGGGTAGTATATGTTGAACAGGAGGATGCCAAACAAGTGTGCACTTCTGTTACCAAACCGGCCACACAATGGCTCAATGCCACCATCGTAAAGGTAAAACTACACAGGAATACAAATATAACCCCATTGGGGGAATCACCGAGGTGGGTACCAAGATTTTCCACTGCCCAAAAACCAGAGAATGGACCCCACAAAACTTATTGGAAGTAACGGATAATAAACGCCAGTGATAATAATTGGACCTGGCACATAGAGAAGCGTGGGAACAGGAAATGGCAAAGTGACCTGAAGCGGATGGCAAACCATTTATAAATCTGAGCCCCAAATCTTACACAATGGATGAGGGAACAGACCCAGACCAACAGAGAAACGTCCAACCCAAGAAGAATGGATGGTCCGTGAGGAGGAAAGATGGCAGAAGGCGAACCCAAAAAGTCTCCCAAGCAAGGGTGTATGCAGGAGGCCAGCAAGTCGAAATTGAAGCCCAACAAGATGAAAGTGAATACTAAAACAAATCGGAAGTCATCAGCAAATAAACCTGAGGAGACTGGTGAAAAATCAGCAGGAGTGACAAAATTGACAAAATCAGCTGGGCAATCACCAACTAAAAAATCAGGTTCTGCCATTAAATAGAATGAAGGGGTGCAAATCTGACTGATGGATGAGGGTGAATCTGCCGCTCCACCAGCAGGGAACAAGGGGCACCCAGACCCAATCATAAAACTATCCCCATTATTCATCAACAGGGAGATGGGGATGGCGACTGAATTCCCAGTACACAGGATGCCTGGGAATATAATCCCAGTCCCAACCAACCCCTAAAACCAAATATTGCACCCCAATAACCATTGACACCACCTTCATCAACCAACCAGACCTCTGTACAGGACTCAATCCACAACCCAGACAACACTAAACCTCATACCCATGGGTCAGGAAGCCAGAAATGAAGATAGTGACTACAAATGCTCGGGGGATGGCGAGCATACAAATGAGGAGGAGGAAAATGCACCATTTAAAAACTAATAATAATATTGACCTAATTTTTATTTTGGAAACACAAGCTGGTAACCAAAAGGAAATGGTGACGAGCTCAAACCATGACGTGAAAAACCACCCGTGGTCCCACCAGATAGGCTACCAAGCCCTATGGACAGACCATGTGGCAATAGTCTCAATGGATAAGGAAATAGACCTGGAATTTGTGGAAGAAACTAACGCCAGTAGGATCTTGATAGCGACAGCTACAAACAGAGAAACTGGCAGGAGCATATGAGTGGTAGCAGTCTACGCCCCACCAAAGCTCCACAAAAATTGTATTTTTTGGGAATTCTTAGTGGAAGTGACATTTGAAGCGATGACCGTAATAGCAGGTGACCTGAACTGTTGGATGAATGTGAGATGAGATATTTTCCCGATGAGAGAACGTCCCAACAGTAAGGCTGATGAGATGCTTGATTACTTAGTCAAATTGGGGATGTGCCTAATGATTGACAAAGAGAATGATGACCTGGCAACCTAACACAGTGATCATACAGCGCCGCCGGATCCCCACTGTCAGGATCATGGTTAGACTACATCCTAGTGTCATCAGATCTCAAGCTAATGACATCCAACAGCAATGTTAGCATAAATGCCAAAAGTGACCACATGGTCGTCTATATGGATATTGACCTTGATGAACCTCTGAGGAACCGCGAGTGGCAACTGGCACCACCCATGCTGAGGGACAGGGAATGGAGCCAAGAGATTGACGCTGGACTGGATTAGCTGGTAGCATATTTGGACAGCCACCCAGAGTTGGACCCAATACAATGATGGACCTGGATCAAAGCAAAAATGAAGCACAATAGTATGAAGTTTGAAAAAGCGAACTCTTAAAAGTGAACTGCCACCATGAAGCAGCTAAAATCTAAATTATAAAGGCTGAGGATCACCCGGCGGGACAGTGAGGACTGGTGGAGCAAGTACCAAACAACACACAAAAAGTATTGGGCCATAATGATGAAGCAAGACTCAGAGAGATGTACTGATGCGACTTACTGATATCAGAGTCTAGCGGGGACAATGACCAAAGAGGGCCTGAAACACCTCAAGGAGATTTGTACCAAGGCTAGGGTATGGGAAGTGGAGATAGCGGAAGGGGAAGTATTAACAGACCATGAAACGATCAAGTGAGAGGGCAAGCTTTTTTATGGTGATTTTTTTGACAACAAGAAATGAGCGAATCAGTGACAAAAGCCCTTATTAACCTGGCCAAGCCAGCACTAGGGGACTGTACACTGAAAGATATCACCAAGATATCCGCTGAAATCTCTATAATTGAAGTTAAGAGGGTGCAAAGGAGTCACCAAGAATGAAAGCACCAGGCCCATACAATATGTGTGTGCAGAAATACAGCATATTCTAAGACTGCATAGCGCCAAAGCTCAAAAACCTCTTCAACCACTGTTTACAAAATGGCCAGAGAATTCTGGGAGGCCAAGAGACCCAAATTGTACTATTTTACAAAAAGGGCCTCAGATGCCAACTTCAGAACTGACACCTGATTGTGCTTTCAAACACCAATTATAAACTGCTCACGCGAATACTATCTAATTGACTGATGGCAACAGCACCGCGCATGCTCCATAAGGCCCAGAACGGCTTTGTCAAAGCTGTAGTATATTGGACAGCATTGGTTCAGTCCAGAGCATACTCCAGTATGTGAGGGGCATTATACAGGAGTACCTTATATTCCTCAACATGGAAAAGGCATATGACTGAGTAGCGTGGTCATTCCTTCATGAGGCACTAAAGGAAGTTGGTATCCCCAACACTTTTTGAGCATGGATAGTGACGCTGTACTTGGGCCTGGTAATGAAGGTGATTGTCGCAGATGGCATAACCAACAAGATCCTGGTTGGGAAAGGTCTTAACAAGGTGACCCTATGTCACCGATACTCTTTAAATTTGCAGCCAACATTCTACTGGTGGCAGTGGACACAAAGCTCTGGGGTTTAGTTCACCCTACCAAATGCTACTGAAGATGCTAGCATTTTCTGACAATACAGTAGTAGGCATAAACTCACCGACTGATCTCCAGGGCACCAAGGAACTATTAAACCTCTATCAGCTAGCATCAAATGCAAAGACCAACTTGACAAAAACCTCAGTGATGAGGGTTGGCAACCCGAGCTTCAGCCCGCCAACTGACACAATGCTGATCATGCACTCCCGGACAGTCTGATACCTTGGAATACTCTTCAACAACAAGGGACCAGCAGTACTGGATACTGAACAGGAAGTATTGTCAAGCTTATTGATCTGAATGGCATGCTGGAAAAGTGCCAGACTATGCCTCAAGGAGAAAGTGAAGGCAATAAATGTCTTCAACTTCTTGAAGTTGTGGTATTTGCTCATGTGCTGCCATTGAGCCTGAACTTAGAGAAGAAAATCAGGTCAATGCTCCGAACCTTCTTGTGGTTCAAGGCAAAGGTGGCGTTGATACCACTTGAAGCCCTGTCAAAACCAAAGAACAAAGGAGGCATGTGCCTACTAGACTTCAAATCTCATGCCTGGTGTATATGGGGGAAGTCATTCCTGAAGCTAACACAGATGCACATGCTCTGCCTAACCCTAGCATGGGGCGTGAACTGGACAAGAGCCCAAGGCCTCCAAGAGCCAGTCTCTCCCCACTCATTACACGAATGGATGGTGCACCACCTGCGGATAACCTCTCAAAATGTACTCCACACTACTGGCAACTATGCAATCAGGACATGTGCCAGGGTGGATGGTCATTTAAGCAATCAGACCGAGAAGCTGACCAAATCATTAGGGATGTTAAAGCATGTAATTCCTCGATGATATCTGAAAGAAGATGGGAGGAGCGTAACTAAATTGCCAACAAATATGCTACCAAGTTGATCAGAATAAGGTACAAATTGATGCTGATAGAATATAGGGATCCACTCCTGAAACTGTGGTGCAAACTGCCCACCTGTCCACGAATCCTAAACGACTGGACTACAGAAGGCCATGACACCAACTATCCGATGAAGGAGTTGATTTTGGGCCTGAACTCCCACTTGGTAACAGCCAAACACCGTTTGGTAACCTTGCAGATCCTGAATCGGGCATTCAAGTCAGGCAAGCACAGTGGGCTGAGCTACCAGCTCAAAGAATGCCCCATATGTGCTGAACTGGAAGCAGACATAGCCCACCATTACTATGAATGCGCCATGTTCAAAAAAAACTGGTCCATGATGTGCTACATTTTATCAGGCAATCAATCGCCACTGGGAATACATTCATTGCAGGACCTTTTCTTTACAAAAACCCTGAGAACAGCTCTGATTCAACTACGAGCCTTCATTTACCATTGTTGTGTATGGGTAATTCACTGTGCGCTCGTCACCAAGGTTTTAAGCAATGAGTGCCCCCTACAGAGATTTGGTATTTAAGACCATTCAGATTATTTCCTACCAGCTCCATCAGATCTCAAAATTTCTGCACATAATCCCTGAATTTTATAAAGCCACACATTTAGCTTTACCCACTGGATCGCTCATCACATGTGATGAGGCAACTAATCAACTGAGAATCAAATGGCCTGTAAGCCTGCTGATGCTAGAACTGTGGCTAGCGATAGTGATTGCCAATCAGCAATGGTTAAAGGTGCTAGAACTCTTACGGCCTGAACCTCTGGTCCTTTTTACCCTTGGCCAAATCACTTGTATAACACCCTCCCCTCTTACTTTCCCTTAAATTTAATTTAATAAAGTATGACTTTAAATTTTAAAAAAGAGGGGTGGTTAGCTGAGCAGGTAAAACTGCTTCCACCTAAGTGCAGGTTTTGAGTTCAAAACCTGTACTGGCTAGAAAAATTCTTGGTGTGGTATATTTGTCCCAAGAAAATCCCACCTTGAATTATTTTTTTAATTAAATTAATGAGATAAATGAGAGTGATTTGGTCTTGAGGTCACTCAGCACAGCTAACCCAAGTGATTTGTTGGGGTATCCAGTAACCTCATCCAAGAAAAAAATTGGCACTGAAGCATTTTGTTCATCTGGGCTGATTGATCAGCTGTGAGCCTCGGCGTTGGAAAACAGAGTTTGCAATGCAGTCAGTTGTTTGGCTGCTTCATTTGGCTTGTCAGGAGTTTCTGGTGCAGCTGAAAAATTAAATTAAAGATTTTCATGTTGGGCTTCAGTGGTTTCAATTTTAGTTTTTGAGAAGCACTGAGCATTGCACAGGAAAATAAGTGGGTGCCTAGGTATTTGGTTTAGCACACTAGATTTATTTGGATGAGGCTTTAATTTGGTATAGAATTAAATTATATTTCTTCTTTAGAAGATCTTAAGCTTTCTGCGTGGCTTAATTTTGGGGAGATCTCACGCTTATCCTCAGGCTCTTTAGTTCTTCTGCTTGCTCATTTCTCAGGTTTGCCTCAGTCAGAAAACTAAACTCAAATTTTCTTTTTAAAAATTAACATTAGTAACATCTTATTTATCAACTGTAGAAAGCCAAAGTTCTTCTTGGGATTTTTGGCAAAGAAAACTGGAGAGGACGGCGAGGTATTCAGTTAGATGCTCTGGCTTTAGTGTCAGAAAAGCACAAACTTCAGAGCAGTGTACCTGATATGGCGATGTTTAACTTTGCTTGATCAAAATTACTTTTATCCTTAAAAATAGTGTTAATTTATCCTATCACTTCAAAATTGTTTTATTTTCCTCTACAGTGGAAATAAACCCAACGGTTTCATTATGGGGAGGTGGGTCTTTAGCTTCACGTCTGGATATAAGGGCACTCGCTAGCTCAACATCTGATTTCTATGATATCATATTCAATCCCCCGGTAGACAGACATCTTTTATTTAAAGTATCCTCAACTCAAGATAATTTATCAAGCAGTTTGGGAGCCGGGTGAGGTGGTAGTATACTTCCTCCAACAGTTCATGGTAAGATTGGGCTTGTTCAATTGAATTGTTGTAAGGTTAATTTCAATTTTTTGTGTGAACCCTTTAGTTTAAACTCATATTTTTATTGTTGATATTGTCATGAAGGTATGTCTTCAAAAGGTAGCCTTGGAAGGGAACTGGCAGAAAGCACCAGTATTGAGTCTTCCCCTAAATTTTATATCTTGTTCACAAAAGCTAAGCGATTATTAGTCATAATAGCACCAACGGAATCTCCAACTAGACCTAATGTCTCTAGAGAAGTCTTTTGGCGAAAAAAGGTTGTCACCTTTACAAATCTCTGATAATCGAGCAGGCAAAATTCTAGTCAGAGTTAGGCAATCTATAGGTAGAATAGAACTCGTCACCAAGGCAAATCTCTGCTAAGTGTGCAGGAAAAATCTTTAAATGAATCTAGGCAAAGGTAAATAACTAAAAAATCTATAATTAATCAAGTGTAATTTTACTAAAAAAATGGTGATTTAAATAGTACCATATATGATCAATAAAATAAATAAGATAAAAGAGGGAAATATTCCAGATAATGAGTGATAGACGCATACCAATGTGTTAGTAGAAGTAGATTTGGGAATTTAGGGGTAGTGGTACAATTTAGGTTCAAAGTTGGAGTAGATCAAGCTTCATCATTGAGACTCTGGACTGAGACTAATAATGGTACACAGTTAAGTGGTTTCCATTATCTTCCATAGGGATGTCAACCAATAGTAAGTTAAAATAGGTGAAAATAGGTTGCCAATGGTTTTAGTAGAGGAGTTACACGCTGTATACAACCTCAAGCTTAATATCTAGATGATATATGTTGGTTTGGGCATACATATCTATCTTATCAGCCAGTGGAGCACTAACATGGCAATTCATTTTTATCTTTGTTTAACAGTAGTTTTGGCGTTATTAGCCGTTCAAAACTATGCAAATAAAGTTTAAAAATCTCAGGCTTTAATCTTGATAAAGTTCTGATTACTAAATAAATAGAATTTAGGTTGAAATTGTCTAAATAAAGGTATTGTAAACCCAAGGTCAAAACTTCACACCTGCTAGGCGAATCTTAACACTAGTATACTTAAATCTTCTGATCATTATTTTTTATCTTAAAAAACATGGCATCTGATAAATTAATAGATGAATAAACTCTGATAGAAGATATCGATGTATTACAAACTCAATTAGGGAAAGTGTTCCTATGAGGAACTCTTAGACTTTATTCTCAAGTACTACAGCCATAGAAGATAAAGCAGTGAAAACAAATTTCAAGGGTAATGAGAATTACACTAATAGTTATTTGAGTGACTCAGGCCATAGATCTGACTTGGACTTATAGTCAATGTCTAGTGCAGAGTTCAATTTCTTAAAGAGCTTGGAAGACATATAGCTGAATGGAGCGCCAGTATTCAGTACTGCTAACACTTTGAATTTATATACGTTAAAGTCCATTTTATAATACTTATGCTAATAATCATTACTTTGGTAAGGGTTATTCAAAAATTTACTGAATTCTTCTTACTATCAAAGAAATGAGATTTCTTACAAGGCTCAGGTGCTTCATGGTCTTCAATAGCAATCTTTTTTAATGCAAGTTACACTAAAACCTTGCCTTCAAAGTACTATCTTGATCATATTGGGGGTTGGAAGATTGAGAAGAGTCAAAGTATTATAGTATTTAAAATCTGTTTTTTTGGTCTTAAGTAGACAGGCACATTTACTTCATTTGAGGATATAATTACATAGTATTTTGACTCAAATCCTGAACCAGTTAGCCCAATAATTATTTTAGTTTGTTGTATGACCCAACTGACCCATTAGCAATCCCTTTGGGTCTCTCATTATCTTCTTCCTTTAGATTGAGACACTTTTAAAAAGTTTAATACTTGTTGACAGTTTTGCAAATTTGAATTTGTTAGAAATATGGTACTTTTGTACACTTGATAAGTAAGTCTTCTCTTTAGCCTTACTATTACAGATCAGAAAAATGTAAACAAATTTTTGATCAGGGAGACATTGCTGATTGTTATAATGTCTTGACTCAGTTTAATATGCGGCATTGATGACAATTGAAGCTTTCTTAATGGACTTTATAGAATTGGCGGGTTTTTAAGGTCAAGGTCATGTGCATCAGGGGTTGCGGTTGTGGTATAAGAGCTAAGAAAAAGGTCTATGCAGTGAATAGATCTAGGGCTCCAGTCATCCAAAGCGGTTAGACTTTGAGGTTATACCGTTTTTCATATCTACAAGTGACTCAGTCTTACCCTTTCTCATAGTAAAATAACTCTTGCTTCATGTTTGTTAAAATTCTAGGGGCTTTGCTGCTTGTTCACAAATATTAACCCCTAAATTGATGACTGCACAAGTTTGGTTTGTGCAATCCTTACGTTGTCTGTTGATATATGATATACATATTAAAAATTATGAAGACTATTATCTGTAGCTTTATAGATCATGCGTTTTTGGTCAAACGCTTGACCTGTATTCCTCCTTGAATTACTCTAATTTTCATCAGTAGGGATCATGACCATTATTCGCTTAACTTGATTTCACGTTCAGATCCTAGTTTACAGCCTTTTCTCTGGTGACACAAAGTCAGCAGCAATTTCTGTCTCAGCTCAAACTTCTCTTCTCAGGATCCTTGATCCTTACTTTTTATCCTATTAAAGAGTTTTCTAATTAAAGCACACAGAAATAGATTTATTGAAAATGAACAGAACTAATATTGAATTCTGATAATCACTGTTTTCATTAAACTCTTTTTTATAAAGTGAATTATCAGGGGAATTTATAGAGGGAATTGGGTGTCCAACCCTTAGTTGGTGCCTCAGCGATAAAATGGAAGCAGTTTCCATTAAATTACCCTTTGTCATCTCATCAGCAAAGTTCTTCCCCATCTTAGTTATGATTCCATCATCTGACATCCTCGAGACCTAATATGGAAAGAGCAAGAAAACATGTCCCTAACATTTTCTACTCGATCCCAGCGCCAACCATATTTTGGCAAGCAACCTGATTAGGTAATGAGACTTGGAAACATTAAGGCAGGCCGTGAACCAACTGATCAAACTGCTAGTTGCAGGCAGCATCACTCACTTTGCAACTTACTATTCATTCTCAATTAGTTGGTGATGAAACCTGACCAATACTTTTTGGTACACCTGATAGTTAATCAATGATCAACTATCAGATGCCTCAATTTGTCAGCAACTCTGCCCAATGAGATCTTAAGTATTCACCAGATAGATCTCCAATTGATCTGAACCAGGCGAATTTCCTAAAATTCCTGACCAAGCTAGCCCAAAATTGGGGTCAACCAATATCCAATTCACTCAATATAGGGAATTATCCTCTAGCGACCCATGGTATTCTAGACAGCTGGAATGTGGGCAAAAATCCCAACAATGTTTTTAATATTCTGTGAATTTTTGTAAAGATGGTAAAGAGAATTTTCTTGACATTGGCCCAGGTGTAGTTGGGTCAAAGTTTGAATTCAAGTATCTCCAGTGCTTCTATACTCATGAAACCCATAACATGGTGAGCTTTCTGATTGTCACTTGCTTTCTGATACTACTATTGTACAACTGAAGAATGTGGGTATAGTTATCTCGCCAAGAGTTACATTGGCTCTGAACCATGGGTGAAATTGGGATCCTTTTCAGATTAAGTTTATAAAGCAATTGAAAAAACATTGAAAGTGTAATGCTAATGGCATGATCATACAAAGTAAGTGGAGGCCTGTGAGGAGGAAGATACTGTTCTTTGCATATTATCTATATATTTTCTCAAGTGATCTAACTGTTCATTGTAGCATTCCAGCTTAGTGTAAATCGTGTATATGCGCTCTACAGCTTTGCTGTTCTCTCTAAAAAAATCTACCCTGTTTTTTAACTTTTTCTAAGGCCAGCTCCATGATCCTTTATTGTGCTTCTGGCGGTATGACTTTTGATAGCTCTCTCATCAGATGAGATATTTGCTTTTAGTACTTTAGTATGCCACATCATCCAGCTTAATCGATTATATAACCATCTGCTGGCCCACTAGGGGAAGAGACCTTTAGTTGATGTGGGAATTATCTTTTTGTATGATAGTTATTGTTTGGTGACATATCCTCTAGGGATTTTTAATTTGCCAGGTTTTAATTCTACTGGGTTACCTATGTTCCTTCAGGGATGATTGCTGATAATAAACAATCAATTTGATTAAAAATTTAAAAATTGACAATTTTTTGTCGTATAAGAGTCAATCAGTGTTAGTCACCAGCTGACTAAGGGTTTTATTAGTTGTTATCCATTGACGAGGCTTCTGATAATAACTTGCAAAAGACCTTTTTAGGTAACGCAACCTGCTGTTTATGGGTAAAAGTTCCCAATACCTAAGCAGGAAGCTAGCCTAATAAAGGTAATACTCTAGGGGAGAGTGAAGGCGTTTAGACACATTCTTTGATTCAACCCAGAAGAGGTCACATTTCTTGTTTGTGGCGGAATAAGACTAGATGGTTGAAGAAGATCATTATTGTGTGTGACTTTAGAGAGTTAATCCATCTGCAACAACTGACTTTTTTCAAATGGGGTGGCAATGGAAGAGTTGGGCGCCAGATTAACTTATAAATTCCCATTAATTTACTAAATATAGAATACTTAAAAATGGACATTTCTTTCTTTCACTTTGATCATCTAATTTGAAGCCAAATTTTGAGTTTTTTTAAAAAAATACAAAAACCAGACATAAAAAAAGTGCATTTAAATCAAATGTTGATGCCATTGATGCCTGCTGCCACAGCTTGGGATGTGTCGCCTTCCAGAGTCCTTCAGTCACCGCTGAAGCACATCTGGGCTGGCGCTGCTAGCCCTCCCAATGCCACTGGGCGTTATGTCCCACCTTGGGACTTAGCCCACCATCTCATATGCTCACAGGCAGTGCTCCAGAGCCACTTGGTGCTCCCTCAGAGCAACCTGCGTTTCAGCCTCCAGGTCAAATATGGGAATCTTTTCCCATATGCAAGTGTGGCCATCATTGAGTTGGCCGCGGAAGTAGATTTAAACCCATTGGATATATTTATTTTTGCCCTTTCAAGGGCTATTTTGACTTCAGATTTCTATCCGAGGCTAATGTAGCATCAGCATCAAAGCTGCCAATTAATTTCAAAAAATATCCCAATTCTCACTGTTTGCACATGGCTCCAAGATGAGGCCACTTTGGTGGTCCATTTTTGCCAGGTTGCCATCGTTTATCTTTCCAAATGCCTTCACCATGAATTGATGGAAGTTTTTTGCCATTTATGGCACAGACCCCGTCTTGCAGTTTGTGGTTCCTAACAGGGTGGGTTGGTTGGCAGTGCCTCACTCCTTTTTGACAATCCACTCTTTCCATTTTGACAACCACCTCACAATTCCCCCCTCAAACTGTGATCAGATCTGCACCTGATCACCCTCTTTGGGTGTGTGTCAAAAATGGCCATGCCATATGCCCCTTGTGCTTTGAGCTTGACCACTCAAATCACAAGTGCCCCACGGTTGCCGCTTCCACCATGTCCACTGCTCAGGGATCAGGCGCAGTCCCAGCAGCTGGCTTGCCCCAATTTTTCAAATGGGGATTGATCCTCCCGCCCCCAACTTTGGGGAATTCTGGCGCTGCTTCCAAATTGGCGGCCAATCATAAATAAAAAAATTAAAAATTTTGAAAATTCAACTGGATTACGGAATCCTGAGTTGATGGCTGAACCAGTTTCAGCTGAGCTGCCATGGTTGACAGCATGTGGCCAATCAGCTCTTGCCACAGCCCCAATTCCTGTGGCTGGCCCAGCGCTGGCTGTAAACCAAACCATTCAAGGCTCTCGAATGGATTGAGGAGAATGAATGGCCGTGCCATGTGAAAATTGGATTTTACTTTGGAGGAGTTCTTCATTGACCCTCCTATATCGCATTCCCACCATTTTCATCCAAAAAAAGGGCTTCCCATTTACAAAAATATTAATGAAATAGCAGTTGCGGCTGCAGCTGCTCCAGCCAACACCCTCCTCTGCCAGCAACTCCATGGGGCAATGGAGCCCCTTGTCAAGAGTATTCCTATCCCAATTTTCCTCATAATTTTGAGGAAGATGCAAAGTACTAAGTTGAGGATCTTGCTTCTGGTGCAAGCTGCACTTTCATCCATGCAGCAAAAACTTCTCTTTTTGACCCCAATTATCCTGAAACCCACTGGTGCATCAAGTCATTTACTTGTGTGCTGGCTCTCGTCATCTTTGCTGAGCATCAACTTGCTCAATACGTTGAAGCGATGGACACCGCCAGCCTAATTACCAAAGAAAACCCCCAACTATACCCCCCTTAAGCCCCATGTCACTGATGCTCCCACCCTTATGCTGTCCACTATGATCCGCCAGCTATAGCGGGCACCAGACAAAAGCTTCCCCAAAGCCTCCTCGCCATCTGATATGGATTCCTAGGATGATAACCTAGGGGCTATATTAGGATTTTTTTAATTTCTGATAATCCCTTTGTTTGGCCCATTTGCAAATAAAGATGTTTGGCAGCTCCCCCTTTTGAGTTGGGCACCGCTAGTACTAAAAAAGAGGTAGGTCAGCACAGTAGCCTCATGCCCTATATTGACTCCTCTTTTTTTGATTATTCCGCTTGTTTCTTGCAACATTGAGTTTCCATATGACCCACTAGACCGCAGTAGTTGCAAGGATACTTCTTGGGTTTAGGTTTGGGTTTAAGTGGCTTTGCATGGATATAGAAACAAGGGTGCTTAGCAGAGGTCAGGTGCATTATATCATTGGGAATCTCAATCAAAGCCTCTTTGATGTTAGTAATAGATCTAAAACTTATTTTAATAGATTATAAATGTAGTAGCAACTGAGTACAAGAAGCAAACGCACTCATCACCGCCAAAATGGCATCATCTATGGTAATATGATCACAAGTAGCAAGAGTCTGGGCCTCATGATAGAATCTCTTAATAAAATCTTGAATTGACTCTACTCACTTGATTTGGATGTCATAAAGGCTTGATTTTGGTTAGATAGTACCTGATAACTCCAGAATTCCTTAAAAAGGGCTATTTTCACTTGAGCGCACGTATTGCAAACCTTAAGACGAGGAACCATGATTTCTTGAGTGAACCAGCTTAGACAAGAAGTAATATGCCAAACTTTCTGTTAATCTGTTGCCCCATTCATTGCTCTCTCATAGACAAAAAGAAAAGATTGATGCTACCTTCACCTGGTTCAAACTTATCCTTAAAGGTAGGTTTGAAACTGGTGGGTTCATTGCTTAAGACATGTACTCCCAATACCAAAACTGGGTCAGCTTTGGAGGGTTCAGACTCAGGGATATGGGCATGAGTAGGAACTCGGTAAACTTCTTGTCATAAATGGTTGAGATCATCTTGTAAATTTTGGATCCATGGTTTAAGATGGTCAGTTTTAGGCGATTGATTTAAGTTAGAAATAACAGCGAGCATCTTTTCTTGCTTTTCTTGAGCACTCCATATTTTGCAGTTAACTGATTAATGGAATCTGTCAACATTGCAAACTGAGATTCTTGCCTAGTTTGTCTAGCATCGCATAAATGATGAGCGTTATCAACACCATCCAATAAGTTGGTTAGTGAATAGTCTGGGTTAGTCAGAAGGCCTTCTAGAGTTAAGAAATATCCTTGAGCTATGGCGCGGATTTGGTTTTCTAACGCCTGCACTCTTGTTTCCAGTAGACTTTTAGGTTCAGAATTGTGAACTGAAAGTGTAGAGCTGAGTGGAACAGGAGTTCCAGGGGGTCCTTGCAAACCGTCACGACCTGCAGGCCCAGGTGGGCCTTGATGACCTGCAGGGCCTTGAGGACCTCATTTACCAGGGGGTCCCAGGGTCACCGAAGGAGAACTAGGTGGTCCCAAAGGTCCAGGAGGACCAACAGGACTGGGTCCACCTTCTCAAGTAGTATACACAAATCAGACAAGTTGTTGAAGTAGCCCGTTGAGTTCAACAAAAAGTTCCTCATGTTAGGCCCACAATTGTCCCAGTTTTTTAGTAATCTCATCTTTAAGGATAGTGATTTGTGGTGAATAGTGTTAGTGACCTAACTAACTTGTTGAGATACTTATTGGCTGATATAACCCACAACTCCATCTTCAATTTTCACCAGATGGTTATGTTTAGCTTTGATTTCCCTTCTATTATTGAGTATGGCTTCCCAATTATCCTGACCAAAGTTAGAAGCCATCTCATAGAAAGAGGATAACTGAGAATGAAATTGTTGCGCCAGGGTCAACTGGCGTTGGATCTTAAGATGATGTAATCCCAAAATCTGGAGTACGTGATGAATGGTGGGATGTATGTACTGTCGGAGCTACTGCTCTTTCCTAGCCAAACTTACTTCAGTATGTTGTAAAGCCACTCTGTTGTATAAGTCCATCATATTAGCTTCAACCTTAGATGCTCAGTCTTGGTTAGGACGGGCACCGGGCTGGATAGCCTCCCTTATTAAGCCTTTGACAGTTTCTTCCACATCTGCAGATTGAAATTGATAATTATCTTGGACAGGGCCCTCAATGGCCAAGTCCATAGATGATTGAAATTGAAGATCACTGATTTTAGCGGAAGGCATCTCATGCCTGTTGGAGTGTACCCATTGGTTAATACTCATTAATTCCTTGAAAGAGGGGCTAGTTTGCTAGACATATTCATCGTTGTGAAAGTATGTTTTCACCAGGTAGCCTCAGTAGCAAACCTGGCAAGGAGCACCAGTATTGGGATTTCTATAGAAATTGCAATATTCAGGCGATAAGAAGGCTACAAAATTATTAGTTTCTGTGGCTCTAAAGAAGAAAGAAACAGAGCAAGGAAGTTATTAGTTCCGATGCAATAAATGACTCCAATTGTAAATACAGACTTCTGTTATGAATAGCCAAAATTGAGCTACGCAAGACAAAATAGTGGTCCTCTATTAGTTATAAATGAGGGATAATTATAGTTGTAGATTTGGTAGTTCTTCATGAGGATTTTCATGCTTCAACCAAGGCAAGATCTTTTCTAATAGATGACGATATTGCTGATTATTATTATACTTGTGATGGTCAGATCTGATAAGATTCTTATTAGATGAGATTGACCTTCTTGTGGGATGTTTAGCCCCTTTGGATTGCTTAGCCTCATCCTTCAGAGGAGGCCAATAACTCCAAAGGGTCAAATGTCAGTCTATCCTAGAATCGGATATCTCTGACGGGTTTTTACCAATCTCATTAGACCAAGACACCAAATCTCGATCTTATTTATTTTCATTCATCGCAGCTTATTCCCTAACAGTCATCATCAAATCTTGGAAATAGATAGCTGTCCTTATTGGCGAGCTTTATCTTCCTGTAGTTCATCACTATTCTGTGACCCTCGTTCATCTTCTATATGAGTAACAGTGGGGATAACCAAGGACTCTGGAAGGGAACAAGTAAGCTGACATCTAATAGCTACTTGATCTCAGTCTTCATGTGCTTATCCTCTACCTTTGGCTTCCTATATGGCTTCAATTATATAGGTGTTGAATCTCCAACGTTAAAACTATGCTTTTAGTATTTCATGTGACCATATTCAACATCTGACGTGGAAATATCCTTGTAGTCTAAAATTACTTGGTGCATTATCTCAAGTTCCTCCTGATCTAACTTATCAGATATTTGGACTTGAGGGGTAGTGCAAATTAAATTGTCTACTGGAAGCCAAGATTAAAATGAGTATTAAATTAAAATTTACCCTGTCAATTTTACCAAAGGAAAAGTAATTGGCCTTTCCAAATCTCT
This sequence comes from Massospora cicadina, assembly GCA_022478985.1. NCBI lineage: Eukaryota > Fungi > Entomophthoromycota > Entomophthoromycetes > Entomophthorales > Entomophthoraceae > Massospora > Massospora cicadina. Next base: position 59,037 of record JAKSZP010014590.1, read on the forward strand.
TGATGCTTCTTGAATAAGATATCTTTGTTAGTTAGATTCCAAAAGAATTAGCTAAATAGACCGCTGATAAGCTGGATTGAGGACTTCTGGAAAACATCTTGGTTCAAACCTAAATACTCCATCAAAGCTAGTAATGTGTAGCAAGCAGATTGAGGACACACTCAGTGTTATGCTGGTGGAAACTACTCTTTGTTCTACTGGATTATTTTTAACTCCTCAGTGGCCTAAAATGGTATGCCCTCTGCTGCATCTACTGAATCAGGTAGCTTTTTTGTGTTTCTTTATAGGTAGAATATTGCAAAGGTAAAGCAAAAACAGGGTACTCGACCAGACAAGTGTAATCCTTCTTACTGGAGTCTTTATTATCCATTATAAGGGGAACTTCAAAGTTGAGGAATGATTAGTACCCTTCTTTCAGATTAAAAACTCCTTTATATTAGATCATAAACTGCGTCCAAACAAGTATATCATATGGACTGTTGCTTAGGGCAACTGCAGGAGCTGAAAGTATTAACTTTGCAACTCGGATTGGCAGAGATAAGTATGCACCTATCGCCTTGGTGTTATTTGGACCAGCTTAATATATTTTTGAGTGTATTCAAGGTCTGGGGAGAGCTTGGTCTTTTTGATTAGTTGGGATGAAACAATATTGAGTATGATCCCATATCTAAAATAGCCATAGCTTAGACCTTCTAATTTACCACTTCCACCTTAAAAAATTGTTTCTCCAAAATTTAGTGGAAGGTCTAACACCTCATTGAGGATGAACGTTGCATTGAGCTTTCAGGAAGTCTCAGGATACTTCTTCTTTACCTCTAAGAGATTGCGGATTCTTGAGATAGGTCGGATCAACATGGCAAGGTACTGATCAGTATCACTAGCATTTTCAATTTCCTGGGACACCCAATAACCTGACTGAGGTATCTGACTTCAGGAACCTGGGTGTCAACTATATTCTTGGCATTCAAACGGTCTGATTTGGTGAGCTCAACAGGTGAATCTAAAAGATAATAACCTCTATCCTTGTGAACCCTTCAGAGTCGTCTTCAGGTTCATTCTCAATGCACATAAGATGAGCGATCAGCTGTGTTTTTGCTAACAGGAACATTGGGTCAGTTGGCTTTATAGATAGCTGATCCTAAGCCAACTTCCTTTTCCCTGCTTGGCAAGGGAAGGGTTCTTCTTAAACACATATCCTCAGTATGGTTGCTCTTCTTGCAGTAGTTTCATCTTGGCTTCTCCTCCTTCTTGAATTTGCTCACATGGTATAAAATCTGGGTATTGTGGAGGCCTTTCAGGAAGTCTCTGTATTTTGTATATAACTACATTAAGCAGTGCTTTTTAATATAAAAACGAATTTGAAGGTTTGTTTGACGGACATGAAATGTATGTATAGGTCTGTGTTACTATGAAAAACAGCAACAACGGCAGCTACGGCATCATCCAAAGTAATCATCTTTGGGGCAACAGCATTTGGGCCTTGATATAAAAGCAATCAGTAAATTTAGAAAGCGTTTCATTTTGGAGTAGCATGATTCTCATGAAGTCCTGTTTCTTCATACTCAGGATCAGCTTTAACCTGAATGCTTTGATGAGCGCATCCTCTAATTCTACCCAGGTATGCAGGTCATCCAAATGAGGTATCATAACTCTTGAGTTATAGATCCTAAACAAGGTAAAATATTCCTACCTTTTATAATTGGCCACACCTTCCATCGCAGCTTCATAGAGCTAGAGGAAAGATACAATACTCCCTTAAAAGGTATAAGACTTGTTCTTGAACGTAGCCTTAGAGGTATTGATTTTCACCTTGGTAATGACGTGTACTCCAAGAGCTTCAGACTCGGTAATTTTGGTCCTTAAATCGCTCTGTTCAACTTACATTTGATTTTGTTGTTTGGTCCTGTAGAGGATTGAAATGTTCCTCCATTTTCTCTAGAGTAATTCTTGGCATAACATCAATCAGATCTATTGTTATTTCAAAGACAACTTTATTGTTCTCTAATTTATTAATGTGGATGTCTAAATCGTGGATTTGTTGGCAAGCGAGTGAGCAGTTGGTTCATAAAATCTTGTTCTCATCCTCCTATACTCCAATAGCGCCTATTTAAGTCCTTCTTCATTTATATATAAATTTTCTGCTCTGAGGAATCTTGTCAATTTTAGTTTTAACTATTCTTTAAGTGTATTCCAGATTTTCTCGGCTTTGTTGAGGCGATGATAGACTTGGTTTTATTCTCTCAACTGGGGATTTGCCTCTCAGGTCGCTTTTTCGATTTGCTGAGTTGCTAAGTAATGGTAAAAGTGGACACCTGAGTTTGAACAGCTTGCTAGATCATGTTTGACCTGGGCTACTTGAGACATGATATTGTGTGACAATGATGAAGTCTCAGAGGCAATGGGCCTCCAGATCATTAATTTGACATAGGGCTTGCTCTAGTTGGCCCTTAAGGATGGAGTTCTGTTCATCCTCCTCACGGTAACAACTTTGTGAACAATTGAGCTTCCATTTCGCCATAAGCTTCACTATATTGTCTTAAGAGCTCACAGCGAAGGTGTCAGGTAATTTCTTGGTATTTTTTTTGACTCCCAGATGTCCTTCCAAGAAAACTTTACATTTTCCTTCAAAAACTTGAAAACCTAGAATCAATCATACCCGTTTGATTATAAAGCTGAATAATCTAGGAAAGGTTGACTTTTCACTCTTGTTGCAATCACTTTTGCAACTTAATTTAATTTAAGTCTGAATCTAGTTTTATAATCTCACAGAGGAGATTAGTCTGCTCCCATGTTAGGGAGCAGTTGTGCAAGTAAGGTAAGAGGTACAGGTGGTAGGCCCGCGACCTCCAACGTTCAGAAACGCCTAGGAGAAACTGGCAGAGGAGAAAAAAAATAAAAAACTGGCAGTCACTATTTCCCCAGAAATCCTCAAATGCAGGCGTGATGTAACCAGTACATTAACATGCCGCACTCTCAACCACTCTTGTTGGTGGAATCTGGAGTCTGGGTGTTTCTGGATATCCAACAAACAGCTTTATGGGAAAAATTTTGTGGGGATGTGCACACTTTTTTCCTGACTGCGGTGTAAATCACACCTCACTCCATGTCATGTGGTTGGCTGGACCTCAGTTTCAAAAACAAGGAGGCAGCATACAAAGCTGCTGCGGTGCATTTAGTGATTGACCTCCCCCAAGGGCAACATATCATCAAAACCAAGCGCACCAGATGGACAAAATTAACCAAAATTTCCTCACGTTTGACTTTTTTCCCACTACAGTCAAGCGTGCCATTCTGGAGCAGCACATGAAAGATGGTCTCACCATATATGGCGAAATACAATCCTTTGAGATGCAACGCTTTATGCTGATGCCACACCTGTGCACTGGCAAAGCCATTGCAGTTCTGACTCCAACTGAGGAGATTGCGAAGGACCTAACCCAGATCTGCACTCCACTTATATTAATATCAAAGGGCATACCACCCACCCATTCCGGGTAACTGTAGACAGTGCACCCCCCATCTGCACCCACTGTGACGCGTTTGGCCACAAGGCACATGCATGCCCCACCAAGGAGGGCATCACATTCCAAGAGCACCCCTCGGTGGCCATGGCCAGTGGAGAGGCGCACTACAAACCAACCACCAGCACCAAAGAGGCTTTCCCATGGGGAGCACAAGGCTGCTACCTACTAGTAAAGCCTATCTCCCCTCAAGAGCGAAAGAAGGCCAAACAGGCCTGCAGGGCCACGGCCAAAGAAGCGGCCAGAGTTGCCTTTGCTATCACACATTCCCAACACCAGGAGGACATCGAAACCTTCACAGTTGAAGCAACTTGGGAATCCCTCAACCAATCAGATTAGGAAGCCCATGCTGATTATGCCACCCAATCTGAGGATCTGATGGGTGACTCAATCTCACTCAACCTTTGCAACCAAGCCCCAATTGAAACTGACTTGGTTTCCAACCTACCTGAAAAATTTTTTTGACCTGAACATGGGTGCACCAAACTCATCCGCACTGCAAAAAATTTGTTCAACACTGGGGAAACAAAAAGTGAAGGCAAAAGCCAACGCGAACCTCTCTGCTAAAATTAACAGAACTACTGATAGCATTGCTGCAAACACCCACACTGCCATGAGGGCCCACGGGGATCTAGAGGAGGCTGGTGGGCTCAGGTGCCCACCCCCTCGCACCTAAGGTGTGATGGGGGAAGCCTTCACTTTAGGGACATTGAATATTGCCAGACCCAAGGCCTCGCCATCCCGGGCTAGGAAAATGAGTTTTTTACAAAAAAATTTACCCGTGGACATCCTGGCCATCCAGGAGTCCCACTGTCTGCAAGGTTCCAAGGACGCTTGGAAAACCATGCTCCTCCCTTCCCTATCCTTCTGGTCAGAGCACTGTGGGGTGCTAGTTTGGAAAACAACTTTTTAAATTTTTATTGTCAAAATCCTTTTTCAATGGCCGAGTCCTTGTTGTTACATTCTCAAGAGCTGAAGTGGTGCACACTATCATCAACATTTATGCCCCGACCTGTGCACAAGAGCATCGAGAATTTTTCTCATCGGTCAAATCTCTTCCATTACCCCCTGCCCTTTTGTAGTTGATGACATAAAATGTTGGCTAGACTCACCCACAGACCGTTGGCCTTCCTCATCCCATGCCCCCCAGGGTCATGTAAAACTTCGCGTTCTAAAGGCAACCCTTGGGTTATTAGACGCGCTGCCATGGCAAGCCCTGATGCTCAAAACATGACGCGCCCCCACGTCCACAATGGCCAATTAAGGTCCATGACCCACATCGACCTAATCCTCATGCCAGCGAAATTTCAGTCTCACATTTCCCACTTCCAAACAACAAAAATCAAATTCTCTGACCACCGGCTGGTCTTGATACCCTACCACTTACCTGTCACAGTGGCCAAGGCCCCACATTGGTGCAAACTCCACCCACCCGAACTTGCATCACCAAGATTTTCCACTTGGGTGGAATCAGCAACTTTGGCAAAAGAGTTTATTACACCGTTTTGCGCGGACCCAATTTCCACATGGTCAGCCTTCAAAGAGGATACCATACGCCACACTCGTCACCTCTCCTCCTGACGGTCATGAGCTACATCAGCTGTCATCTCGCGCGCTCTGGCAGAGTTGGCACACCTGGAATCCAACATCCCAGCCACGGGCTACAGCCCTGCTTGGGGCTGGAAGTGGGCAGAAGCATCCGCCCACCTCAACGCGCTCAAAAGGCAACACAAACATCAGGTTTGTGTCCAGTACAGGGCCAAACAAATTACAGAGGGTGACACATGCACCGCATATTTTTTTAAAAAATTCTTCGCACTGCACTAGAGTGTGGCCTGCACACAGGTGCAGAGATTGGATGATTCTGTCGTGGATATACCGGCCAAAGTGGCAATCAAAATACAAAAGTATTACCCCAAGTTATACCGATCTGATCCAATTCAGCTGGCTGAAGTGGCAAAATTTCTTGACAGTACTCATATCTGCACCATTTCCCAATACCCAGAATTAATTAATTTGATTACTCCAAATGAACTCTGGTCAGACATCCACGGTGCACCAAACTGGAAATGCCCAGGCCCAGATGGCATTCCATTTGAATTCTATAAAAAGTACTTCAAACATATATCCCCACTGCTGCTTGCCTCCCTTAACCAGAGCCTTCTGGATACGCGCCTTCTACCAGGAGGGCAAGAGACCTTCACCGTCACACTCTTCAAGAAAGGGGATAAGCTAGACCTAGCCAACTGGCGCTCCATTTGTTTAACTAACATAGATACAAAAATTTTAACTAAAAATCATGGCTAACCGTTTAGGGATTATAACATCTGCCACCATCTCCCCAGAACAGTTCAGTTTCATACCCAGAAGGTCGATTTGGGACAACGTGCACTCTGTGGCTAATGCATGCTAGTCCACAGCCTCTGGGGCACTTGTAATTTTGGACCAACAGAAGGCCTATGACCGAGTAAACTGGGAATACCTCAGGGCCTGCCTCCATCAATTCCTCTTGCCCTCTCACTTCATCAACTGAGTAATGCTGCTCATGGAATCTGCAACAATGGCAGTACGTGGACCAGGCTTCCTAACAGAAGTAGTCCGCCCTCAAAGGGGCTTACGCTAATGGGACCCCCTTAGCCCACTCTTATACAACTTCAGCCTTGACCCACTACTTCAAAACATGAATGCCCAACTCACTGGGGTCCATGTACCAGGCCAAGCCCCAGTCAAGATGATGGCGTTTGTAGATGACTGTGTGGTTGGGGTGTCCAAAAATAAAGATGCACGCGCTCTTGAAGCTCTCATCCAGGAATATTCCTGGATAAGTAATGCTGCACTGAACGCTTACAAAACCGAAATCATCCTCCTTGGTTGGTATCAAACCAGCTGGGCCCCAGCAACCAATGCCCAGCTCAGCCCATCTGCTCGCACACGTGCTCGCCTTCCCTGCTCACCCCACACCACCCCACTTGTGCTCCCCTTTGCACCACGCCCTACCATAGGGCTTGTCCGCCATCTGGGCGTGTGGGTGGAGGCAGGCGGGTATGCCTCAGCAGTAATGGAAAGTCGTATTCTAGACAGTGTGACAAAGCGCATCGCCTCCCTCAGAGCCCACCCTACTTCCCTTACTGGCAGGGTTGTTTTAGCCAACTCTATGCTCCTCTCCAAAGTCTGGTTTGGAGCCCACGCCATCCCCTTCTCCCCAAGCTTTTTCAAATCCTTGTATGCCCTTCTGCAAGGATGGCTTTGGTAAGGCCGCCCACCATCAGTACGGCTAGAGGTCATATTTGGCCCTCATCATCATGGTGGTATGGGCCTGCTTGACTTCAAAGCCCATGCTGCCAAGATCCTGGGCACCTGGATTGTGGCCGTCACTGCCCCTACGCTCCCCTCCCAACACTGGTCCCGCGTGACCCGCTCCAGCTTCTCCCGCGCCCTGGACCTTAACAATCCATTAAACCCTCACTCCTTGATGAAATATCTAGCTTCCCGCCCATCGGCCACAGGTCCTCACGGTACTAAAACCCACTACAAACGAATCCTCCTCTCCATGTGGAACGCTGAGTGGAGAATTCGTTTTAGTGGACACACAGCACAGAGAGGCCGCCCCTCTCCTCAGTTCACACAGGAGGTACATGGGCTACCCATTCAAGATGGCTTGATCCCCACACGGCCCCATGTCCTATCCAGGGTGGACTACCTGGACATGCTGGACATCCCTTATCTCATTGAGACTCAGAAGACTATTTGGATATACGCACACCATCCTCTGTTGCAGCCTCAAATCCATTCCCATGTGTGGCGCTGCATGATGCGGATGTACCATATGGCTGAGCGCTCTAACGCTTTACACTCATCCTGCGTCGTGTGTGGCTAGTATGGAACGCCGTTCCACCGCCTGGAAAAGTGTCCTACCTCTAAAGTGATATGGCGCGAAGTCCAACGTCTGCTTGGCTAGGATCAAACCCATCCCTTCATTCTGTCAAGAGATATGTTTGCTATATCCATGGTATCCCCTCTTCCACCCTCCCTCCATGCTCTGGTGGTCACAATCGCCATGTGGACTATCCACACTATTGTCTTAGATGCCATCGCAGGCTCCACCCCCACCCTCCCAGAAGCTGTCCACAAATTCCGGTCCCATTTGGTGGACCACTTTCAGGCGTGGATCTTTGGTTACCTCCCACCATGTCGCTGACAGCTAATCTCCTCCTGGTTCCCTTTTGGTTCATCAAATTGGACCCTTTCCTCCACATGTGTTCAATTGTGGCTACGGCCCCTTCACAAGTTCCTTCCCCCTCCCCATAGTGGCGTTCCCGATGGCAACAAGAGATAGTATCGCTTCACTGGGGTGCCTTCCCTGTTACTAAGTTTTGTTTCTTTCAGGTTGACATTTGGAAGTGTCTGTCTACTGGTCAGCCTTCCTCGCAATAAATTCCTAAAAATCTAGGAAAGGTTTGCCTCAATAAAACAGCGTATGTCTCCTATTCATTGTGATGATGAAATATATCTCTGCTCATTGGACATCTATTAAGCCCCTGGGTATTGATATGATGATGGAGTACTCATTATGGACTCCTAGTTAATGCACGATACAATAAAGTGCAGGTTGTATGAATTGCAAAATGTAGTTAGAGAGATTGCACTTGACCCATAATTCTCTGGGAGATCACTAGACTCATACAGGTTCATGAGAGTCCTGTCCACGGAGGATACCATTTTATGGCTGGATTTTTCTCCTGGATCAATGACTCACAAAGCAACACTTTAATTCCTTCATTGGAGACCCTTGTATGATGTTGAGATTTGAAACTCCATAGGATTTTCTTGAAGTTCTTTAAATGTGATAATGAGTGGACTTCCCATTCAATCACCTTCTTCACCATTTTAGTTATGCACCCAGTGGGTGACACTATCAATTGTGTTATATTCCATGAGCAATCAATTAGTTGCAGGTATTGTTAATCATTGACTGAGCCCTTGTAGTGATTACCAGCTTGTTTAGTTTCCTTTAACTCGATGGTACTATGCCCCAAAAGCCTAACAGTCAATACTTGAAGACAATTTGGTTGCATAATAAGTATATTATTACGTAAAATAATGGCATGTCACCTATTAGTCCCATCAGCTAGAATATCCGTCCTATGGCAAGTATGGCGAAATGTACTTATAGAAGACAAATACCAAAAAGAGATATAGAATTAATGGTGTTTTATTATAATATAAGATAGGGGATTCTATATGTCGCGTTCAAAAATATAAGCTCAAAAAGAAAGGGATCAATAAGATTAATGTGGGGTTACATCCAGAATGGAGGCTCTTGGTCATGTGATGCATTCTGGATGGTACAATGACTTTGTATTATAATTTTGATATGAAAAATTGTGAGCTGAATGCTCAAGTCAGATGATACTAGGATCACTTGGGCTGATCACTTGCCAGATTCATTATTCTTACCCCTTCTAAATGATCTTAATTTTACTGCCTAAAGTGCTAAATTGAGTTTTTGTTTCCAGACCTTCTGATGATCTTTCATTTTGATGAGGCAGGACTTCATCTCACAGTATTTTAGGCTTGATTTGGTTAGTCAGACTTTTCCTAAAGTCAATTGAGTTGTGCCAACTCTTGACTTCTCCAGTTAATTTATCAGGGTAATTTCTATTATCTCCTCATCAGATCTAGGTGTAGATTTGGCTGAGGGAGTTGAATGAACAATATTTTTCCCATTATGTCTGAAACCATAATATATGACGATGTGCGCCACTTTAGCTCACCAGAACTGATTATTTTACCCTTCCTTTTTGGCTTATTAACAAAACAATACTTTCAAGCATGGTAGCTATCTGTACAGCCTCTTAGTTAAATTTTCTACTACCATAAATAGCACTTCAATTAAGCTAATTCTTCTTTTTCCAAAGTATAAATACTATAAGTACATGCAAAAATTCTGTGTAAATTTGGTAATTTACAATAAAGATATTTGTTTTTATACCTAAAAATATATGTTTTTTTAATATTGAAAACTAAATTAATTTGTGGAAGTTAAAAAATGTTGAAATTGAAATATACTAAATAATGTTTAATCTAAACTTAAACCTCAAATGAATGGTTGCTTTTTTGGCCTGGAATGGCATTCTTGATATATATAACTCTCTCAGACCATCTATATGATCCCTCTTGTGAGTCAAAAGATTTTATTCTAGTGTCAACAAAGTTATTCTTCTCTCTAAAAATATCATATGATTTCAGATCATTTTTCTGATATTGGTATACTACTTAGTGGGTTTATCAGCTCCAAAAAATGACCATGTGAAAACCCATTGTCTCCAAATTCAATGCCTTCTTATCTTAGATCCTTGTTTATTACAAAATAATCTTTAATCAAAAATCTTTTTACAATCTGATTTTTTTCTCTTGTCATTCAATATTTCATCAATGTTAAATACACAATATAATGTCATCTTATAGGCATTTTATTTTTATTGTATCATCAGTATCTTCTAATACTCTTTTAGTTATGATGCATTGATGGTCAAATGGATCACAGGGTCCTTGCCTATGCTCTTTTGATTGTTGTCTCAATTCTTTTTATTAGGTGAGGAATTGATAATGATAATAAAATTTTTTTTAAGTCAAACTTCTTAAATCAAATCTAGGGAAGTATAAAGGGTCTTTTCTGAACACAGTTTACATGACCTTAGTGTCTTCATCTCTGTTGGTACAATTGGTTCTTCTTCTTTTCATAACTATATATGGTCCTGTCTGAATTACTAAAAGCTTATATAGTTATTTTCCATGCAAATTCTGGTAAAGTACTTAGTTTCTTTTTCTAAATTTTAGTAACAGAGTTCTTTCCTGCTACCCTTTTGTCTTGTTACTGTCTGTACTCATTATTGTAAAATGCCTTGATATAGAAGCTTACTAGCTTATCTGCAATTAAAGCTGATAGTTACCTCCTGCAAGCTCTTCTGAGCAGAGTTGTAGTTTTGACGCTCATGTGAATAAGACAAAAAAAGTTGAGCATAATTACATCATAAAGTTCTAATAAGTTGCCAAGGATAACCCAGGGGAAGATGGATGAAGCCACTCTTCTAATCTAAAGGGTGATTCTACAATGAACCAAATCTAAGTCAAAGAGAACACGCCCAACTTGCTACAATATGAAAGATCTAGATCAATATGATTATTGGTACTCCTTGCATCATTGCCATCTTGACCAAAATCTTAACGTAAAAAGGGATTTAATGTTAAAATAGGGTATTAATATTGACATAATAAAATATTATTCTATTGGTTAATAATTTATTAAGTAAATCTTCTTTTCAGAGCATAGTTCTCAAATAAATCATACATACTAAGCAAATGGTCGAAGTATTAAACTTATTATATAACTGTATTAGCCCAACTAAAGTGAAATTAAACTAGGGTGCTTAAAAGCCACCAGAAAAATTGTTATTGCCATAGATAATAAGTACATCTAAGAGTCCTCCAAGTCCAGTGAATTGGGTTAATAACACAATAGATGAAGAAATATGGTTCAGAGTAATTCTTTGATGAAAAAGAGAATTAGAATTTCAGCTTTCTAATGATGCTCCCCTCCCTGCTGTCAGTATTTAAGCTTATCAAACCAGTATACCAAGGTGACAACCCTTATTAGGAAAATCTTTATAAGAGTATGCCAGCCTGGGGGACAAATATGTTATTTCAAAGCGTCAGCGGTGCCCTTTTTAAGAGAGGACTATACTTGTTTTCTAATCGAAAAATAAGAAGTAAACACAGGGTTAAAGTTAATTAAGACATTTTTTTACATCCTGCACTATTTCATTTATTAAAGATTGCTGGTGTTCATCTTTAAAGAATGCTGCCTTATTCAGGTCTCAATCATGACTTCCATGTTAACGCCAATGTTTTTTATACTCCTCATCATCCTTTTGTTATAAGAATTATGAGACAAACTTGACAATTTGATGAATCATTACTTAAATGAAACGCAATTCTCTCTTTTATATTATTTCATCTCTGTGTTTAGCAAGTTTAGAATTATACTTAATTAACCAATGTCTACCAAGGCCTATGATCAGATATGCCAAGTTACCCTAGAGACAAGGAGCCAGCTTCTAAAACCAAATCTCATTAAATCAACTCCTTTTTATGGCCAAAGACACTCTGGAAGATACTCCACCAACTGAAGAATGGCAGCGTCCCGTGAGACTTCCCAGAGTAGATCGCCTTTAGGATCCCAGGAGCTCAAGGAACGCCCAGAATTAATGGCAATTGAAAGCTTTTGAACTATAATGACTCTATGGGAAAATGTGCCCACGACCCATAGGATCAACTGGGCCCCATGGAATACCCTGAAGCGTCAATTTAAATACTGACGATGTGTCTTATTACAGAGGGGCAACTAAATTTTAGGGACTCTTATAACCAGAGCTAAGGCTTTTCTGCCGTTGCAAAAGGTTTGAACTAGAAATATAAAGAAATTATTTTGACCCAGTTTAGATGCTGGAGGCCTTAAATAACGACATTAATTATTTCAGGGAGTTCGCTGGTAGTACTAGTCCTCAGATACAATAGTTTAAGGAGCAATAATCTCAGATGCAGATCAAGTAGTGTAATTAGAAAAGAAGCTGCCAAAAAGTAGTCTATTCTGCGGTATCAACATTATGCTGCCCTCCAGGATAACGTTAGTGTTTTATGGCATCATGTTACCAGATTTTTGCTCATTATTATATATGAACTGACCCAAGAATATAGTGCCTAAAAACTCCTAGAAATTTATGCGATTTCATGACCACAATGGCCCAGTCGCTTAACCTTTTTGCAAACTTTATATAAAATTATATATGGGGGTTGAAGGCGAGTCAGTAGGCCATACAGCTACCAATCTGAAGGTTGCGGGTTCAATCCCCACCCTTCACACATCGATTGGAGTGCCAACTGAAGGAAGCTATTGGCGGTTAGTAGGTCTAATAACACAAAAACCTTACCCATGACACAACCAGAAAAATTTAAGTCCTGATCCAGAGGTGGAAAAACTTTCTATGAGGGAGTTGACCCTGCTCAGGTTTATTTTGATGTTTACTTTTTTCTTTCAGTAATTTTTGTCCCCTGGTTGGCTTGCCTCAAATAAATATAATATATTGAAGTATACAGATTATCAAAAACTGATTCAGTTTTTTTCTTTCCGCTCAACATCAATTTCAAGCAGCTTTAGAAAAAACAAGTCAAGCTACTACTGCCTCACTTCATCAATCTCCAAATTTATGTCCTCAGATCCACCGCCAGCTGCCCCAGTATAAGGCAGCGGTCCTCCACCTGCTAGCATTTACCACCCAGCAGGCAAACGCATGTGGACCGGCTTGTCCAGTCCGCCAAATACATATGGCCACTATGTCCCCCCAAGGGACTTAGCACTCCACATCATATGAGCCCACCCAACCCGCCCCAACCCCCTAGCCCTACCCCAATCCAATATTCACTTTCGCCTCCATGTTGAGTATGGACGTCTCTTCCCATACACTAACAAAGCAATAATTGAGCTGGAAATGGCTACCTTTGCGCCAGCAGGGTTTATTGACTTCCGCCCATATAAGGGCTCTTCAATATTGGATTCCCCACCAAAGAGGATGCAGCTGCCGCAGCAGCTACACAATTAATTTATAAAAATACCCCCCTACCACCACTTGAACACACCTCCAGATGATACCACACTTGTGGTAACCTTTGCAGATCTCCCCTCACACCTTCTTATCAAACACTTTATAAGGGTGATGTCAGGGTTGTCAACTTACATCAAAAACCTTATCCTCCAATTCATTGTCCCAAGTGTTGCTGAATACCCCGCAGCACCTCGGGCAATGGCCACCATTACCCCCACCAGCTGAACATGCCCAGCACATCCCACCGTATGCCTATATCCCATCTGCACTTGACCATTTCTTTTGGGCCCACAAGGACAATGGTCACACAATATGCCCCCTCTGTTATGAATTAGACCACACCAAAAAGTTATGTCAATATAGTTCACACCATGCGAACATGGCCAACACCACCATTGAGGCCACACCAACAGCGTTTGAGTGGGGATTTTGACTGCCCCCACCCCCACAGGCAATGCACTAGAATCAAAAGCAAAATCAAAAACCAAAAACCCAAGCTGGATAATGCACACCCATGCCAACCAATTGGGTGCAGGCTTGGACCACTTTTTAATCCAGAAAAATCACCCGCCCCAAAACATACCAAACCAAAGAACCTACCAACACATCTTCCCAAATCAACCAAAATCCCTGGAAAATATTGGAGGAAGTAACCAAATCTGGTGAAACTGTCCCACCACAGAGTTATCCAAATCATTTAACACCTTACCTGAATTCAGACTTTGATACCAAGCTATGATTAACCCATATGTCCCCAAACCCAGAACCTCTTCTAAAGATTGCCACAACCCTGCCACGGTTGCAGTGGCACCACCTGATAATCACCATTTTCTCATGCTGTGTGAAAAATTGGTCTTGGAATTTAAAAAAGGGCAGCACACTCCCTTGTTCCCCTCCAATTTTTCCTAACACAAAAGAGAAAAAACAGCGCCTCCATGAAACTGCCACCACTGCTGTCAAGCATGTGACTGAACTGCCATATTTTTCCCCATCCACATGCACCACAAGAGCAAAAACTTTGAAATTTGAATAACTTCTTGAGGCCTGCATCTGAGCCAAACATCACATTGCCAAACTCATAAAGGCTTCAATCCAGGCCCAAATAGTTGATCTCAACAACTATCTACTCAACTCAACCTCATCCCGCGATGCTCTAACCCCCTAACTCTCAGCATTGATCCACCTCTACAATGCTGAGCCTCATGGTGACCCGCCCACTCCCCCCTTCCAACATGATGGGATAAGTGGCATGCCACTAAGCCACATGGTAGATAATTTTATCATTACCTTTTGTGTCTCGCTGCCTGAAAAGGGCGGTCAATTCTTTTTTTATTTTTAGTTGGTTTAATTATGGAGTTTCAGTTTTGGTATTGTCAGTCCCCTGGTCAGCTTGCCTCAGTTAAATAAAATAGATGAAGGATACACTGGGCAAAGCAAGTGTAGGAATCCAGCTTTTTATGTGATTGCTGGTGCTAATGCCGCTGGATCCCACAAAAGTTTAGCTAAATTTAATAAAATTACACTGGTAAAAACTTGGGTTTTAAGAGTTTTTATCAGTAAACGGGGTAAGAAGAAAAGCGATCCCCCTTAATAATTGACCATTCAGTTTTTAAATTATTTGGAGGGTCAATGGGAATTTGAGGATATGTTTAGGATAGCTTAGCTAATTCAAATTAGGAAATATGGGGGAACAGCATATTGGAACTTGTGATACTCGCTTCATGTTAGTGGAACAATAGAATGGGAATTATAATTGGCCAAAATTTACCCATGAAGTAACAATATTATGAACTTCAGCCAATCCTCATTCAAGAAATTTCTTTCACCTTGGGGGACCCCCTCCAAGCCTATAAAAAGGGGGGTCTCATGTAGGCACATTGAAGGACTTTGTTGTGGTTGGGGGAGTGCCTTCCAATGGTCAACCCAAGGTCCATTGTGTGATCAGAGTAATCCAACCATTTGATTTTACATTTAGTGCCCATGCAGGTTTCAAAATGGTGTTACATAATTAATGGGTCTCCAACAAGAATCAGCCAGGGTCTTTTGGACAATATCCTTGATACTATCATTTTCATTGTTATTAAAATAGCTCTTAGTAACATTGAAAAAATTGAAAATGGACGACATTTCACCTTTTTGGCTGAAATTTGACCTAAAACATTCTTGTTTCTTAGATGTGAGGACAAGTTTCTGACATCACCCCCTCAAGAATGTTGGGGGAGATTATGGTGAAGGAAACGGCCATGTACGCAATTGATGGAAATACCAGTAGCTAATAATTTGATAGATTTCTCATTTCCTCTTTTGTAAGTGATGGTGAAGGGACCTTCCTATTTTGATCCAAGCTTACCACTTCTAGTAGTAATGCGGTTATGGTAGTATAATATCATATCAGACATTTGGAATGTAGGCAGGGGGGTTTAAAGCTCATTGGCAGCCTGCCCTTCTTTAGTCACCATTTTGGCTGAAATATTCATAGCCTCAGATTGGAGGTGGATGATGCGCTGAGCTAATCAGCGCATGACTTTCTTAGGTTCCTCAACTCTAGAGGAGAATACATCTTTAACTATAAGAGCATGTATTCCTGTTTCCCGCCCATACAAGACACAGAATGGGGACATTTTCAAGATGTAATGATAACTGATACGGTAAGCCATAAAGGGCACTGGGTAAGATTTGATCCTAGTGAAGTGGATCAGAAGAGGCTATTTTGCGTAGGATGGATACCTCGGTTCCATTGGCTCTCTCCATAGTCCCATTGGAAGATGGATTGTATGTGCTGAGAAAAGTTGTTGAGCCCCCCATGGAGGTGGCCAGGATATTTATTACTCCGGAGGTGAAGTTTTTTTCTATTATTGCAGAGTAATACTTGAGGACAACCAAGTCAAGAGAAAATATTCTGATGTAAAAAAGGTGGCTGTGGCCTTGGCCGTTTGAACAGGGAGGGACACGGCTTCCACCCACTTAGTGAAAAGGTCAATTGCTACCAGGATAAATCATTTGCCACTAGTAGTCTGAGGGAGGGGACCTACTACATCTAGACTAATGGTGTGGAAAGGTTGTTGAGGGGTAATTGGTTGATAAGGACTAGTATTGAAACCAGATTGCTTCTTACAAGTAAGACAGGAATTCAAGACAACAACAATCGATTCAGTCATTCCATCCCAATAAAACCTATCCTTAATCCACTTATAAGCTTTCTTGGCCCCTCCATGATCTAGAGTGGAGTGTGCTTCTAGGATAGCAGGTATACGTTCTGAGGGCCTAAGATAAGGCAGCCATTTTGTCCCCAACTGCTTTTACAACTTACTGTTATCAACTTTGGTGTTACAGGAGTTTAAGGCTAACATTTTCTGTACAGGCTCATCCTCATCTTCCCAGTCATTGGGGGTCATTAAGAGATCATGTAGCCTCTCAGCCTCACTATTATCCAAGTGAAGGACTGGTAGCTGAGTTAACCCATCAACATTCATGTGAAGGATTCCAGCATGGTGTTCAATCTTCATGTCATAAGGCTGGAGCTTTAGAGCCCAGCGAGCTAACTGGCCAGTAGGATCTTTCATGTTCTGTAACCATTTTAGAGATGCGTGGTCAGTAACCACAGTGAAGGTAGTTCCAATAGGAAAGGGCGGTATTGCTTTACAACTAACAGAACATAAAGACATTACTTCTCCATCACAATGTAGTTTTGTTCAGACTTTAACATCTTATGAAAATAAGATACAGGATGATATACACCGCTTTCATCAAGTTGGGCTAAAATGGCCCCAACGGCATAGTCTGAAGCGTCAGTGAATAAGCTGAAGGGTTTATTATAATCTGGGTGCCGTAGGATAGGATGTTGTTGCAGCAGTTGCTTCAGCGTCTCGAAAGCAGCCTTCTGTTCTGCACTCCACTAAAAGGAGTGTTCTTGGTCAATAGGAGGACAAGAGGCTCGCTGAGATGGGCATACTTAGGGTGAACTGATGTAGTATCCCACATCCCTAGAAATAACTAAATATCCCTTAAATTTTTGAGGGAGGCCTCTTTGAAAAGCTCCAACCTTGTATTGGATTGGTTGAATTCCTTTTTTGGGAAATGGAGTGGCCAGGGAATCCAGTTTCTTTTGAAAGAAAGGCACTTTGAGGGCTTTAATTTATTATTTGAATTTTGTAACCATTAAAACTCCACCTTCAGATGATCAAGGTGTTCGTTAAACATTTCTGAATTTTCTGTGATGTCTCGAGGTAGACTATGATACAGCTTAACTTTGAGTCATGCATAATATGGTCCATTGTATGCTGGAAAGCTGCAGGTGCATTGCAAAACCCTTGAGGTAATCGAGTTGGTTGAAAGCAACACTCAATACAAATTAGAGCACATTTTCCAGGTCTTCAGGAGAAAGATCCATTTTCCAATGACTACAAGCTAAGTCCATGATAAAAGAAGTTAGAGCCAGAGAGTTGAGCCAGGGTGTCATCAATTCGAGGGAGAGGATAGCTACCCTTTTTCGTGATATTATATAACTTGCAGTAGTCCATGACTATCCGATGATCTCCATTTTTCTTTTTTATTAGCAAGTGAGGGAAACACCAGGGGCTCTGTAAAGGTACTAGCAACCCCGCGTCTAGTAACTGTTGAGGCTCCGTCCTCATTTGCTGTTCTTCTACCTTTGATTTGCGGTAAGGTTTTGATTGAATGGGTTGGGCATCACCCACATAATGGAGTGGCACCAGCCCTTCATGTGGCCATAGTCATTATCAGATTTAGAGAATATATCGCTATAGTTGTCAAGGAGAGTGTGAACTTTTTCCAGCTCATCTGGGGTCAGATCGTCCGAGACATGGACGTTGGGTAAAGTACATACCAGGTCATGCGTTGGCAGGCCAATATCCATCATAGAGCCAATGGAGTGAATTTGTTCAATGTTCTCCTCAGGGTTTAACACTCATCTGCCATCTCCTGGTGTTTTTACAACTATGTTTTTTGAATGTGAGGCTCTCCAATAGCAAAGTAATGGGCCTCTGGTAAGTTGGGTCAAGAATGGCAGGCAATACCCGAGGCTCCAAGGGACTAACGCCCTCAACACTATAAGGTGCAACAAACAGTGGTGTGGAATTTGAAGCGTGATTTTTGTGTCAACCACTCGTTGTTCACCAGTCTTAATCAAAACTTCATCTGCAGCATAGAAAGGGATACCTTCCTAGCATCCACTGAATCATAAATTTTTCTGTGTTGCGCCTAGAAGTAGAATAGGGCAAAGTTATAGCTGCGAAGGGGTATTCGACCAGGTAAGAGTATCTGAGCTTGTTGGGTTCTTTATTGGATAAGACTAATGAGACCTCATAGTTGAGTAGCAAGAGGTATCCTTGCTTCATGTTTATTATTCCCTTATATTCAATCATAAATTGAGTGCCAATAAGCATATCATATGCATTGTTATCCAAAGCCACAGCAGGGGCTGATAAGATAAGCTTCCCAATGTGAATGGGAAGGGAAGAGTATGCCCCAATTTTACGGGTATTATTGGGACCTGCAATTCTGAATTTTTGCGTGTACTCCAAGTCAGGCGATAGCTTTATCTTCTTGATAAGCTTATTGGAGATCATGTTAATGGTGGAGCCAGTGTCTAGGATAGCCAGTATTTGGACCTTTTGAATGACCATTTCGACCTTAGAGAGCGTTCCTCTAAAGTTAGTTGACAAAGCTAAGAACTCCTTAAACCGGAAGGTGGAGGTTAACTTTTTGGCAGTCTCAGGATATTTATTCATGATGAATTTTAAGGGATGAACCCGCTGAAGAGGGCGTGTCAAGCTAGCTAAGAATTGGTCATCATCGCTGGCAGTGTCAATAATTTTTGGACACCCTAGAATTTAGCTAAGGTACATTTCTCCAGGTATGGTGGTCTCGTCTACTCCTCCAGCGTTCAAATAATCAGGCACTTCTGCTTCCACGGGGGGATCCGAATATGTTATAGCCAACGTAATAGTAACCCCTTCAGATTCCTTCCCAAGGGTATTATCAACAATGGACAAGGCAGCAATGGAGGTAGGGGAGACGGCCACAGAAGTATGGGTAGCCTTAGGGGCCGCATTATCCATCTTGGCTTGTAGGAAGGCACATAGGCTTTGGTACATTTGTGCGAGAGTATAGTATTTTCTACCTTACAGGTCTCTGTTTCATTAGAAGAAGTTAAAACTTTTTTTAAGTTGTACTGATGGAGAAGGTTTCGCAAGGTTAATAGGCACAGGTGAACTCACTCCCAACTGCTCAACAGGCGGTAGCTCCTCAATGGTGAGAGCTGAAGGTTTCACCTCAGCTTCTTTGGTGGTTGCACATGAATAGAAATTGAAAACATCTAATAAAAGCCTCCTTTAGATCACAAATACTTTTGAAATGGCGTTTCAGTGAGATGGTATGCCTGGAAGAGTGGGCTGAGAAGATAATTCAGTTAGCAGGGCGGATATAGCATCATCAAGGGTGAGCATGTTAGAGGATGATAACCTTTTCGCAGCAAGGTAAAATCGTTCAGCAAAGTCAATGATTGGTTCACCCTCATACATGCTAAGGCGCATAAAGGCCTGTTTTTCCCTATGTAGACTCTGCCTTGATCCAAATTCAGCCAAAAGAGCCTCCTTCACCTCTGCCCAAGTGAGCGAAGGGTCCAGATAAGGAACTATCATCTCTTGCGCTATGCGGCTTAAACAGGGAAAGATGTATTATACATTTTGCATATCAGTTGTGCCATGCATGGCAGATTCATAAACACAAAAAAAGTATTTATGGTTCCTTTGCCAGGGGTGAACTTCTCCTTAGGGGGAGTTTGTAAGGGCGCTTCTCAAGCTCCTTAAGGTGGAATGAAACGCTTGCTAGTTGCTTTTCAGGCAACTATTTTTTGTGTACAGGTTCTCATGTAGTGAGCACCATTTGTATAATATAGCTTTTTATGTGCTCACTTGTGCTAACGCCGCTGTATCCAACAAAATTTTAATAAATTTAATAAAGTTACACTAATAAAAACTTGGGTTTTAAGAGTTTTTATCAAAAAAGGGGTAAGAAGAAAAGCGATCCCCTTTGATATTTGACCGTTCAGTATTAAAGTATTTGGAGGGACAATGGGAATTCGAGGATATGTTTGGAATAGCTTAGCCTAATCAAAATTAGGAAATATGGGAGAACAGCATATTGGAACTTGGGATACATGCTTCATGTTAGTGGAATGATAGAAGGGGAATTATAATTGCTAAAATTTACCCATGAGGTAACAATTTTATGAACTTCAGCCAATCCCCATTCAAGAAATTTCTTTCACCTTGGGGGACCCCTCCAAGCCTATAAAAAGGGGGTCTCATGTAGGCACATTGAAGAACTTTGTTGTTGGGGGAGTGCCTTCCAATGATCGCCCAAGGTCCATTGCGTGGTCATAGTAATCCAACCATTTGATTTTACATTTAGTGCCCATGCAGGTTTCAAAATGGTGTTACCCTGATTAATGGGGTTCCACCAAGAATTGGCCGGGGTCTTTTGGCCAATATCCTCAATATCATCATTTTCATTATTATTAAAATAGCATTTAAGTAACATTGGTAAATTCCAAATTGATGACATTTACCCTTTTTTTTTTTAATTTGATCTAAAACATTCTTATTTTTTAGATGTGAGGGCAAATGTCTAACAGCGAGTATTATCTTCTTACTCAATGTCTACATTAGTACTATGGAGGAGGCAATACATCGGCTAAAGGTAAAAGACTTAACAAGCTATCCCAGCCATATGACAACATAAAGCATGGTATCCCAACATATGGAATGCCAAAGTTTGTGTTCAAGCTCTGAGAGCCCTTGAATAAAATCACATCAGTGGGCAGAATTTAATTAACAAGAAACAGGAATGTATAGAGGAAACTACAGAAAGATGAAGAAAATGTTAATATTGCGAATCTTAGCTTGGGTGCACAAACCCTAGTGGCCTGCAATAAGATCACCTCAATGGTGCTTCAATGATGAGCTGTCTACCCTAAGACCAGTTAAAATCCCACGGAAATTACAAGTTCTAATGGACATCCAAAATAAAGTTGAGACTTAGCGTCACTTCCTTAAGATTTTAGGTTCAATAACCAGTCCCATAAGTAGGTATTGACTCATACAGGTACTAAATCCACCATATTTGTGTTTGATCAATGCTTTTTGGGAAGCTTACCAACCAAGAGCCTTGTCTTGAATTGTAAAACCATTACTCCTGTGTATGGATACTAATTATCAGTGAGGTAATAGTTATTTAATATACTGGTTACTTTTAAGACTTCATTAGAGGAGCAGCCAGTTATAGCCACTACACAAAAAATATTGAAAAGCTAACAGCAGAACAATAAAAATTACAATAAAAAACTATTAAAAAATATGCTGATTTGCTTTCTGTGTTGCTTATAGCTCGTTAAAATGACATGGATTACTAATGGTTTAAAACTATAAACGCGCTGCAGAGCTGGTTGATACAATTTTTTAAGACATAAAGAATTTAGAGAAGCAAGTTGTTCTTAAGTTAAAACAGCTGCCAGAAAAAAGGCATATGACCTCATTTCAAAGCCTGTAGAATCGCACATTTAAAAATAGAAAAAATATGGGATTCACAGAGTAGAGATAGACTCAAAAAATTATATTTTAATATTAAAAACAGTTACTCATAAATTAATATTGATAACTCCATTTGATCACTGTCCAGATCCCAGTACTTCTTGTACATAGCTTTAATCGTAGTTAATGTCAAATAAAATCAGCTTTAGAAGACCAGAACAAGTGTGATTATTTTTATAATGCCGTTAGAACTGAATTTAATACCTCAAGGCCTCATTAACACCCGGCCAATTTCAACAATCCATGTCCTGGTCTTTGTGGATTTGAAGATGCCATACGTAATGGTCTAACTGGACAATATTACTATATTACATTAACAATAGGAGCCCACCTAGAGCATCTTAAAAAGTACTAGATTAATTAGAGAAGGCGTCATTAAAACGAAACTCTAAATCTATTCCTTCTTCCACCATAAATGAATAGTCTGTGCCATCAAGTAAACTAATATGAAATTACCCTTATGTAAGTCAAAGTTGAAGTCATCTGGAGATATTTTCCTCATGGATTTTATGAGACATACAGGTATTTTGGGGACTGTGATTTTTATTGTTAGGTCATTCCTCTAATTTGACAAATTATAAGAACCTGAAGATAAATGCTCAAGTATAACATACTTTCACATTGAGATGATATTTAACACCAATTGATAATGTTCTTAGAACACCTATGAGACTTATCTATTTTAGTTACCTGAAGTATGACCAACACACTATTTTTTCACTAGTGCAAGTGATGTATCAGTAGGATAGCTAATTGCTCAACTTTTAAAAATTAAGTCAATTATCTATAGTATACTTTAGTAAGACGCTCAGTAAAGCAAAAATGAATACAATTATTATAGAACGCGGTAATGCCTTGACGTCACCCTGGTCATAAGAAATTCCCTCTCATTTCTCTATGAAACTTATTTTTTTATCTGACCATGCCTCACTAAATTGGTGGAGGTATATAAAGTTCCCTAATAGAGGTTAGAAAGTTAGGCCCTTAGGTTGTAAGGGTTTAACTTTTCTATCAACTCTTAATCAGAAGCAATCATTAGAACGCCGATGGGTTTTATTTAAGATATCTTTTTTAATCAATGGTAGCCAAAGAGGACAAACTAGCCACCTTCTAGCACGCCCTTTATAATGTCTCTTGAAAATATTTGAAGCGCAAATAAGCTCATGCAAAGTTCAAAGTACCAAAATTCAGTAAGTCATAACATATAAAGTCTAAAATGCTAACTACCTTACATTTAACCTACACTAGAACCATTGTAATAAAGAAGGAGCATAAGCATATGGGACGCAGGGACATAATGAAAACTCACTACAGGTTAAGCACTTTGTACTAGTTTGAGTAATTTCCTGAAAAGAATCCATGATGCAATAGAGGCATGTCTCACTTTAAATGTCACGCACAAGCTAATACAAACTTTTAACATAAAATTGCTACACCATAAGGATCCCTTGAAGAAATGATTATCAATTTGTTGGGCCTCCTTCTAAAAGGTACCAATGGCCATCAGCTTGTTCTGCAAGCGATTTATCTAAAGAATATGTAATGAAGTCCTCTTTTTGAAAGCAACTGTAAGAAATTAGCTCTATTTTCAGTACCGTTATATATTTTACAACATGAAATCTCCAATTACTTTTTTGCCGAAAATGAGTTAAACTTCAAAAAAAGGCTTAACAGAATCGTCACTCTCTATACCATCTTGCAAGATTACAGCCCTCTATAATCCATCTACTAATGAGATGATTATGAGCTAATGGACCCTAAAGTCAATTATGTGGAGCTTGTAACATCTGTCTGATGAGGTTGAATCATATATCGTCCAAGTGAATTACTATAATATTGAGTTAGTAATCATTAGGTTATAAAAATGTCTCTCATGGGCACTATAGAGTATAGAACTCACCTAGACACTAGTGTGCTGCCCTTTCTGAGGGTGGCTACTCCAGAGATGGCAAAGCTGTTGACGAAAATCATCATTGATGAGATCATTCATCAGCCTTAGACATGGCATACATTTCTAGTACCATTACCCTCAAAACCCTTTTAGATTTCAAAGACTTCCAAATTTACATACTTATATTTGGGAACTGGTTTTAGTTTATCGCCATTAAACTACTGGAAGCAGGCAAGAGGTGGTTACCACTTTTTAGGGACATTTAAAATAATACATAGTAGATGCGCCAAAATAGGATATTGTCCATCTTGATATCTAAATTTTTATAGATTTGGCACACGTTTGTTTTCTTCAGGCTTATATTCTCTAATGACATGATCGTAAGGGGAGTGTTATCATAGTATGACGCCCATATGAACATGGAAACTTTGAGTCAGAAGTACATTAATCACATGATACTAAAGAATTGCCAGGGATAGCCCCAGAGGCGTTGGACAAAGCCACAACGCGTGTGATTTAAGGTATTACTATAATTGAAAACTGACTAAGTCACAAGAAACAAATATGACTCGTGACAAAAATAAAAGATCTTGATCAATAGGACTTTTGGCACTCCTTTCATCATTATGATTCTGCATAACTTATGAATATCAAAAAACCTTAGGAGTAAAGTAACTTTTCCCTGATAATATTAAAATTAGTTGATATCTTTGATAACTTTTAATATAGATATTTTATTGGGACAGAAGTTCAAATTAACTTTTAACTTATTAGTATAAAAGCAAAGTAAGGCTTTTTTCCGTTTATTATCACTTTTAGTAATATGATTTGATTCAAATAGCATTATTTGATAATCATCACTAGGTGAGATAAGTATGAATAATAAGGTAAAGAGCTGGGCAAATGTGGTAAAGGGTAGTGGACCCGGACCTGCACCACCCAAAGGTACCAAGCGCACAGGTACAAACAAAAATCTCAGCAAAAATAAAAACCTGAGGTGGCGCCTCCCGCAGGCTTCATCAATTTTTTGGTAAAATACTGAAGCTAATTGGAAGTATCCCAATCATAACCACTGTCATTGGTGGAACATGGGATATGAGTTTTCCTGGGTGTAGAAACACTGACAATGTGGGAAAAGTTTGATGAAGCCCAACAAAATTTTTTCCCACACATGGTGTACTTAACAACCCATACTATCGCAGAGGTTGGATAAATCCTGGGTTTGAAATTGAAGAAGAAGCAAACAAAGTAGCAAAGGTCAGAGTAGTATTTGACCTTTCCGATGGACAGCAATTAGTCCCAACCAAATGCACCTGTTAGACTGAATCCAAAGATATTTTCATAAAATCAACTATCTTCTGACCACACTGGCGTGCACAGTAGTAGAAAGACATCTCCAAGAAGGCTTGGAAGCCTACAGAAAAATTAAACAATTCAAAAAGCAATGATTCCAGCTGATGCTGACCCTTAGCATGGGGAAGGCAATAGCAATAATTTCGCCAAACCAGGATGTAGTAGAGGATATTACAAAAAACCTCACATCACATCCTTCACAATTGATGGGAAAAAATCCCAGCTGTTCCACACAACAGTGGAAGCGCACCCCCCATTTGCAACTACTGCCAGGCCTTTGGGCACAATATTCATGCTTGCCCCATAAAAGAAGGCCTGAGAGAAATGGAATTCCGTGAGGAGGAAATGAGCGAAGATGACTCAGAGTACACCAAAATCTCGGATGCTACAAAAGCCTTCAACTGGGGAGAACACGGGCAATATAAAATAATTGACCCTATTTCCCCAAAAGAACGAAAAATGGCCAAAAAAGCTCACAAGCTGGCCGCGGCCAAGGCAAAGGCCTCAGTGGAATCCACCATATTGCTAGAGCAGATCCAGGAAGACATGAAGGAATTCGAGTCCATGGACCAATCAGATCCTGCCAAAAACCATACACCTAATCTGACCAGTTTGAATTTGGTAGAAACTGATTCAGAAATGAATGCAGCATAATTTGGGGTTCAGTGCACCCCCAGAAATTGCGGAATTTAACCCAATAAGAAAGGAAAATCAACAATGAAATGTGCAAGAAAATAATGTGGCCAATAAAAACCCACAAGTGCACTGTATTAAAATATTGAAACCAAGAAAAGCCAATAGAGGAGCAAAAACTGCGGCAATGAAAGGGGCAGAATACACCCCAACTCCTACTCATGGTTATGCTCTCTGCAGCAGAGGTGCAGTGGAGAGCAATGTGAGCGAGGGAGTAGGGCTGGGAGGCCCTGATAACCACTCCTGAGGCGCATTGAGCATCTCAGTAGAAACAGGGACGCTGAACATACTAGGACTCAAGGCCTTAACATACCATGCCAAGAAAATGAGTCTCATACAAAACCCACCTGTGGATATCTTGGCGGTGCAGGAAACCCACTGTCCACAGGGAGAGGAGGAGGCATGGGAAAAAATTCTCCTCCCAACAATATTGTTTTGGTCGCTCCACTGTGGGGTGATAGTATGTGAGAACCAAAACTTTAAATTTATTAATAAGAATTTGTTCCTGGATGGCCACATACTTGGCGTAACCTTCTCATGGCACACCAAAGTGCACACAATAGCCAGTGTGTATGCCCCAAACAGTGCACATGACCAAGGACTGATTTCTCACAGCCCTAACACAACTAAATCTACCAGCAAAATACTTTCATAATGGGAGACATGAACTGCTGGATTAACCCAGAGATGGACTGATGACAATACACAATGAAGATACCACAAGGGCAAGTGTAACTCCAAGTACTAAAGGCCACCCTGGGAATATAATCCACTGCCAAAAATGCAATCCCTGCTACAAAACATGACACGCTCACATTTACACAATGGTACACTTGTCTCTATGTCAAGGGTAGACCTAATACTCGCAACAATAATTTTCCACCATTAAATTCAAAAATTTAAAACTGCAAAAATCGAATTCTCTGACCATCAGCTTGTTTTGGTGTCTTACAAACTGGCGGAACCAAGTACCTAAGCACCCAGATGGTGCAGAATACGCCAAAAAGTTTAGCCAACTCGGAATTTCAATCCTGAATGGAGGAAATATCCTCAACCTGGGATTTTCAAACACCTTTTTGCTTGGACCCACTAATCACCTGGGAAAACTTCAAAAAATCAACAACCCAACAAATTAAACATATATCATCTAGAAGACACAGAGCAGTTTCAGCCATTATCAAACATACATTGACTGAATTTGACCATCTAGAAAACAATGTACCAAGAACAGGATTAAGATTGGATGGGGACACAAATGGGAGGAGGTTTCTGCTTGGCTAAACACCCTGATCCATGAACATAAAACCTGAGTTGGTTTCCAATATAAAGGCAGAAACATAAAAGATGGAGAAACTTTCTTGAGCTACTTTTTCCGCCAATTCCACGCCAGGAAAAATAAGATAGCTTGTACACAGGTCCGTCAACCAGACAAATCCATAGCAGAAACACCTGAATAAGTCATGACCAAAGTGCACAGGTTTTATACAAAATTGTATAAATCTGAGCCAGTCGAACCAGAAAAAATTGAAAAATTCCTTAGAAGTATACATATCGACACCATGGTTTGAAATAACAATTTAATTAACCTAATATTGAGCGAGGAATCATGGGAAGTAGTATGCAGTGCACCAAGAGGGAAATGCCCTGGACCTGACGGGATTCCCTATGAACTTTATATAAAATATTTTACTAACATCTCTAACATTCTTATAGCTTCAATGAACAAGTGTATTATGGAAACATGCCTCCTACCTGGAGGCAAAGAAGCCTACACGGTCATTTTAATCAATAAAGGAGACAGATTAGACCTATCCAACTGGCGATCAATTTTCCTAACCAACACAGATACAAAAATTTTCACAAAAATTATGGCTAAATGACTAGGAGAAATTGCAACTGATGCGTTATCCCCATCACAATATGGATTTGTCTAAGAAGATCCATATGGGATAACATCCACACTGTTGCAAATGTCTGCCAGTCCAAAACCTCTGGAGCACTTGTCTTTTTAGGCCAACAAAAGGCATATGACAGGGTGAACTGGACCTATCTTAGGGCCTGCCTTCAAAAATTCAAGCTAACAAATAGATTTATAAACTGAGTAATGTTGTTTACAGAGTCTGCAACCATGGCTGTGCGGGGAGCAGGCTTCTTAAACAACCCAGCTATCCCACAGAGAAGACTAAATAAGGAGACCCCTTAAGCCCTCTACTCTACAACTTTAGCCTAGACCCCTAATCCTAAATACAAAACACTGCTCAAAGGAATAAACGTCAAGGGCCAACCACCAGTCAAAATGATGGCCTTCATTGATGATTGTGTGGTGGGCATATCTAACAATCAGGACTCTTACAGAATTGAGAAGATAATACAAGACTATTCAGCCATAATTAACGCATCACTTAACACTGAGAAAACGGAAATTATACTCCTGGGGAAATATCAGACCCAGTGGATGCCATTTACATTGGGCCAATAAGCTAATACAACATCAAGACTCCTGACCAGACATAGGAGGCGAAAATTAGCAACGACCTCACTAAAACTCACATTCATCACCAAGCCAACAGCTGGCCCTGTTCATCACTTGGGAGTATAGTTGGAAGCAGGAGGTTACTCTAACTCCATTATTGAAAATCAACTTCTAGACAAAATGACAAAACGCATTGCATCCTTACATTGACACCAAACAGGTCTAACAGGAAAAGTCACGGTAGCCAACTCTATGATTCTATCAATCATATGGTTCATGGCCCATGCAATTGCTTTCTCACCCGCTTTCTTTGATACAATTTACGTCTTTTTATAAGGATGGCTTTGGTCCAACCACAACCCCCCTGTACGCCTTAAAACTCTGTTTGGCTCTATAAGGAATGGAGGTATGGGGCTTACTAATTATGGTGAGCAAGCGACCCATATACTATGATCATGGATAGCTCAGGTGACTAGCCCAGATCTTTCAGATATACATTGGGCCAGAACAAAAAGATATAACTTTACACAAGCACTCCAATTAAGAAGACCAGATCACACCAAACACTTTAATCAAGTATCTGGCGTCCCATCCTACAGCGGCAGGACCACATGGAACTCCTGCACATTTCAAACGAATACTCCTAGCCATGAGAAGAGCAGAGTGGAAGATCCACATATGTGGCCAAACCAGTCACCGAGGACGCCCAAGGCTAATACACAGATAGGAAATTAATGGCTAATAATCAAAGATAACATAATATGCAGAAATCCAAGTATTATAGCCAAGATTGATTAAATGGACCATATGGATATACCATACAACCTAGAGACCAAAAGAATAGTATGAAGATACACACATCACCCACTACTTCAACCCAGGATAAGAGCGCATGTGTGGAGATGCATGAGTAGAGTATACCGCACAGCAGAACGGTCAAATGCTGCCCATCCCTCATGTACAATATGTGGTCATTATGGAAGCCTGGCACACCGTTTAGAACAATGTTTAACATAAGTGGCTTTATGGAAAGAGGTCATGCGCCTATTCCGCCAAGAAAGTGGAAAACCATTCAGTCTAGCCATGAACATGTTCGCTCTAAACATGGAGTCACCTATCTACCCATCCCTCCGGGCGTTAATAGTAGCAATAGCACTATGGACGATCTATACAATAGTACTGGAATCGTTTACAGGAGCAACGCCTACATTTTAGAAGTAATCAATTGTTTCCACTGCCATATATCGGAACATTTTCAAGCATGGTTGTTTGGAAACATGACCTCACATAACAGAAATACAATCAATACATGATTCCCCATATGGTTCCTAAAGATTGATTTCTCATTCACTCATGCTGCATCCAATAATAAGCCAGCATAACTCCCCTTCCATACCGTCTTAATCTTGGTGATCCTTGAGACAACAAGAGGGGACTTGAACCCTCTGGGGTGTTTTTAATTGTAGAATTTCATTAGTTTTATTACTATATCAGAAGTGCTTGTCCCCTGGTCAACCTTCCCCTAATAAATAAGTATAAAAGCAAAGTGATTCACTAAAATATGGTTAAAACATTCAAAAAATCAGCATAGTATTTGAGGCTTATAGGGATGGTAAGGCGGCTTCTCACCCCATACAATTATTATGGAGAGATATTGATTCTATAGGAGGTCTGTGGCCTGAAAATGGACACTTCCACTTATAAAGGAATAAATAATAATAAAATTAAGATAAGCTGAGCAAGACACCTCAGAGTTGGCTATGCCTCCTCCTGTTGTCAGCCAATACCACCAGGTTGTGATAAATAGGAATCTAACTCATATATAGACATTATGCCAAGATAGAGCATGAATGGAGGATAGAATATTTATTGAAATCAAATGGGAAACTATGATACAATTTTCTTCCTCCATCTTAGTGTCATGTGGCCAAATATCCTATATTTGAAAGTGATCTTACAGGTGGAAGTGGAAGCAATTTACTATTCAAAAAATGTAGGTGGTGTTTCATCAAAAGCTTCTAGGACAATAGTGTGAGTTGTCTGTAGTGCAATTGCCACTGTTAAAGCATGAATTGAGTAAGAGAATGTTTCTTTACTTTTAAAGAACTTATTTCTAGATAGTTTGAACTTATGTGTGATGTATCAGTGGAAAAACACTCAATTCACGCCAGAAAGCCTTACTTGGACAGTGTTTAATTCTGTGTTCTAGAGTTTCTAGTTTTCCACATACTGCACATTTAGATAAAGGCACTAGCTCACATGGGCGCTTATATCTCTTAAAAGATCTCCATAAATAAGTGCTAAAGTGTGGATTTAGTAGTGGGTAATGTGATTATCTTTAGAGTTTTACTTGTGTGGCTGTTTTGTAAGGTATGTCCAAGAGGTCAAGGTAGCTTCTGAAGGCTATGATGCCTGTACAGTGAGGTTTATGTTGATTACAACATTCTGTCATGAACTTCGTAAGTGTAGGCTATTGTTGGGAGTCCCCTCTAGTTGATTTGTCCACATATATGGATCCTCCATTCTTATTTACTCATGTTTATCAATCGTTTATAGTGTAGGGGTACCATGTGGTCCTTTGGCAAAGGGGTGAGATGCTAATTACATTAGTAAGGTATTGTGTAGATTAAGGTTATAAGTCAGATTCCAAATGATACTGTATCTAGCTGTCAGACAGTTACAGGTCTTACGTATCAAAAATTAGTGGTTCAGAGGTGAATGATAAGAAAACCGGCCAAAAGTCCCCTAAAAAATTCTAGGTGAATTTTACAATTTGGAGTAACACTTCTTTTAATAAAACTCAGGCAAATAAATCTAGTTTGAGCAGTTGGATTGCATTAGACATGTGGCGGAATCAAGGGAGCTATTCAGAGGTCTTTTTCCGCCTTAAAACAAATCTATTAAACTCACACCGCAGATAGCTAACCCTTTTATAGGGTTGGAGGGATCCTTACAATGTGCAAAGATTTCTTATCAAATGATTGGGTAAAATATATCAAAACGCTGCCTCATGGATCTAAACTACCTGTAATCGCCCTTAAAGAGCTAATTTATGGAATAAGGCAAGTTTCAAACGATTTTTATAGATTCACCGCCCATATTACCTAATTTGGATTTAAATAAGCAATCTAAACTTTGGCCTTGACACTTTAAATACTAAGTATTGACTTATTAAAAGGGTTTATTTCTTACCCCAAGGTAACTAATAAAAATATAAAAAACAACTTTCTAGCTTTTAGTATTTATTAATGATATTATTATCAGTGGTTTCAATTCCCTATTTGTTGGAGTTTATTCCTAAAAATCCCAGCGATCTTAATAAGATCCTAAAATCCAACAAGTGGTGCTCATTACAGGGGACCCTGTATACCACCAAAATCTGGTCAAAAATGACACCTATCCTGGAACCAAGGCTAGCTGATTTAAAGCATTTACTAGTCAGTGCTTTGTCTCGCTTCAAAAGACTTGAGAAGCACTCTTCACAAGGCCCTTCTGGGCCCTCCCTATAATTTTCAAACTTCTGTTTAGAAACAAGTTCACACCTAGTGAGGGTAGTAATGCCTCCTTCTCTTTGTTTATGAGTCTGCGATGGTAGGAGCGACTGACCATCAAAAAACCAAATATATCCTTCCCTGTTTGAGTCAGATGGCTCAGGAGATCATGTAATTTTCATATGGCCACACTTACCACCTGGGCGGAGGTAAAAAAACTCTTATTGAAGAATTGGCTCCCCACAGAGTTTATAACGGCAAAAAAGGCCTTTATGTGCCTTAGCCTGCAAGAGGTAGAATTGATCCCTTTGCTTTTTGGGCAAATTTATACCATAGCTCAACATATGTTTCTGGACAAACTGCTTTGTCTAGATGATGCTATTGCAGCTATCGTGGCTAGCTTGGCGTCTTATCCCTCCAAAGTAATGCATATCTCCGCAGTCAAGTACAACTTCCAAAATGTATGGGATATCAAAGAGGCACTGCTAGTAGTGACTGACTTTCATGAAACTGACCTTATGTTAAGAACTCCAAAGCGAGAAATAACTCTGACCCCTCCAGCCTCTTCTATGGCTTTATCCCTCTGGAACTCAGCTTCTGCAGAGCTTTGGCGAAAAGATACTCCATCATGTGAGGATAGCCAGTAAATACTGGCAGTTAAGGGCAGCGCTTTCCTCAATCTTCAGTTTTAAAATCTCATATTGTGAGGTCAGTTATCCCTTTGCCTAGCTTTCCTCTTTCCGAGTGGTCTACTAAGGTGGATAAAATTTCACATCCATTCAAACCGCTGCCTCGATTCCCCTCAGCCTCACCTCAGGCTGCCCCTAGTTCAAAACCTGCAGTCATGGGGCAGCCCAAGCCGATCACTTCTAAGGCAAAATTCAAAGCCATTACACTTCCAATGCCTTCCCCGAAAAGTTTTTGCAGCTACGATGGTCCCTTCAAAAGTCAAAAGGGTAGATGAGCGCAAAAAGCCCTCCCCTGTGAGGAGATTAAGATGGCTTCTCAGCCCCCTTAGTAACTCGTTGAGGTGCATTGATAATCCCTTTGATGACGAGACTGAAGGGGGTGGTGAAAGCCCAGGCTATTATGTCTTGGGAGCCCCAATGGAAGTGCAGATTCCAGATAGGTTGAAGCCTGAAAGAATTGAGATAGCTATGATACCATGACGAACATATCTCCAACAGTTGATGAGGTTTTGAGGTGATCAATATTGATAGTTATGCTGTCCAGCTTATTGGGACAGTGATCCGATCCACCCAGCAGGTTCATACCCTCCAACCAATAAAAGACAAATACCCAGCGATGGCTCAACTCCTTGCCACCACTCTCCATTTGAAGGAGGTTCTCACCCTCCCCTATTTTTGGTAGCACAATAGCTAAGGTAGAGGTTGTCATCAATAAAGTGCGCGTTCTAGCCATCCTTGAAATGGGTGCTTCAGTGAACGTGATTACTTCAAAGCTCATCAACAAAATTAAGTTGGCGCCTGACATGGACTATTTGCAAGAGTTCAGAACTGGTGGGCCCAACAACATGCAAGCTATTGGAGCCTACTATTCTCTACCCATACAAATTGGGAAACTCCTACTGTCTGCCCCCGCTGTGGAATTGGAAAATAACGCATACGACCTACTCATTGGAACTCAAGTTATGATTGAGTTTAGAGGAATAATCAATATGAAACAGGAATTTACCTCCCTTCTAAATCATGAAGTTCCCCTAGTCTTTACAAACGATGAGCCTAAGAAGACAGAATATACATGCGTAGTTGAGTGCCCTTCATCTGCCCTCACCCTTTTCTATACCACTTCAGGCAGATACACAACAAAGCTACCTGATTTCGTTGATGCTTCAGAGGGCTTTCCATTGTATGCATCAGAGGAGGTATTAGTCAAAGCGGATAAACAAAGGGTGATAGACACCAAAATTACTATGCTAATCCCCTAAAACTGCCTTCTGCACTTAACAAGCATTGATGGAATAAGCCCTTTGGAATCTCAGGTGTTGCCAGGTATATTAGACCCTGCCTACAAGCGACCTATTAATCTTCTGCTGGTGAATCTAACTATCAAGTACAGGTTGTAAAGAAGAATCAAGAGATTGGAAAAGCCCTGCTGATTTTAATTGAGGACGTCTTACAAATCCATTATACTGGTCTATGTTAGACGTTGGCTTTCCCACCGACCAGTTAATATGCGCTTTGCTCAACGTTCAAACGTCCAATAATCTAACTCCCGCTGAGCTTAATAAAGTTTATTTATTTGCTGGAGTCTTATAGTGACATTTTTTAAATCTGAAATGACTATGATCATATGAAGATCTGGTACACACCATTGATGTTGGTGATGCCAAGCCTATATGATTTAAGACTTATTGTAAATCAGAATTTAATGGAGCTCCAGATGAGGAAGGAGCTTAAACAGCTTCTGGACGCGGGGCTACTAGTGCCTTCTCAAAGCCTTTGGTCATCTCCACTATTGCTCATAAAAAGAAAATGGTGGGAATCAGGTACTTATGAGCTACCACAAGCTGAATAACCTCCCCAAGAAGGACAGCTACCCGAACCCCTTAATTGACGATGTTCTTTTCCAACTCTCTGGGTCCAAGTTCTTTTCCGCCGTAACTTGACTAGCAGATACTGGCAGATGGACCTTTCTCTGAAAGACTAGGAAAAGTTTGCGCTTATCTGCAGTGAGGGTTCATCCAACCTACATGACTATCATAAGGGTTCTGCAATGCGCCGTAAGTTTCCAGCGAGCCATGGACCACATCTTTCAGGACCTAAAGCTAAGTTGCATAAATGTCTATATTGACAATATCACCATCATCTGCCGAACGTTTAATGAGCACCTTTCACACATAAAGGAAGTTTTCCAACGTTTGTGTGCCTCTCACATTAAGCTGAAGCCCTCAAATGTACATTCTTTCAGAAGAAGTTGGACTTCCTGGGCCACGCATCTCCTCAAATGGGATCCAGCCTCTCCAATAAAACTTTGAGGTGATATAGAAATAATCTGGCACCCAAAACCCATCACAATATTCAGGTGTTCTTGGCATGATGGGGTACTACCATCAATTCACCCCCAAATTTACTCAGCTCAGGGAGCCCTAGTACGCCTTTTAGTTAAGAACACCCTTTTCCATTGAAGAGCGGAACAACAGGCTGTTTTTGAAACGCTGAAAAAGCTACTGCAGCAACGGCCAATCCTACGCATCCCTAACTATAGTAAACCATTCATGTTGTTTACTGATGCCTCTGACTAGGCTGTTAGAGCTATCTTGGCTCAACTGGATGATTATGGGGTTGATCATTTCATCTTTTACTTCAGCGAGATTATTTCTAAGGCAGAACAAGACTATAGCGTCACTGAGAAGGAGCGCCTTAAAGCCTTGCTTGCTGTTCAAGATTACAGCCCTTTTTATATAGGACTTCGTTTAAAGTGATTACTGACCACGCCACCCTAGAATGGTTACTGAATATGAAATAACCCACTGGGCGGTTATCACGCTGGGCTTTAAAGCTCCAGCACTATGTTATGACCTTTGAACACTGAGCTGGGATGAGCCACATAAATGTCAATAGGTTGACTCAGCTGCCTGTCCTTCACTTAGATAATAGTAAATCAGAGAGGATAATGACTTCCTAATGACCCATGACGCTTGGGAGGATGAACCCGTCCAGAAGATGCTAGCTTGACACTCACATAACACTAAGGTGGATAATGGGAAACTATACAAGAAAGTAGGGGTGAACTATTTACCCTATATCCGACCAGCTGATCAATTACCTGTCATTATGGAGTCTCATGCCATCCAGGGACTTAGTGGAGTGCGGAAAACCTATTAGTGGGTAAAAGAACATTACTACTGGGAGGGAGTCATGGAACCATCATTGAAGTCCTGGATGCCTGTCTGACATGCAAAAAGTAATCTAGCTTCAAAACCAAGTACCAATGTCAACCTACCAACCCTCAACAGCCTTTCCACAAAATAAGTCTCGATGTGGTTGGACCTCTACCCAAACTATGGGTGAAAATTGATAAATATTGGTAGGGATTGATTCCTTTACCAAATGGGTCAAGACTGTGGCTCTTGCAGCCAAGAAAGTCATAGCCACTGCCACTTTCCTTCATCAGTTTAGCTTTGCTCGACATTGTTGCCCAAAAGTTTTTCTCTGTGATAATGGTATAAATTTCACCTCCCAAGTGATGAAGATCCTCGCTACCTCCATGGGCATGCAACAGCTCTTTTCTGCCCCCTATAATACCTCAACCAATGATACCGTGGAATGAGCCAATGGTACCCTAGTTTTTATATTATAGAAAATGACCACTTCAGACCTACTTCATCGGGATATATACTTACCAAGTGCCCTCATGGCCTAATGGATCAGTTACCACTGGATACTTAAGAAGTATCCATTCCATGTGTTTTATGACCGAGAACCTTGGGTGCCTTCTCTACTCACCAAAGAGGTTTTCTCAACTAGGACTGATTCATATCAAGCCATGAAGAAGTTGGTGCAGCATATCATCCAGTTACAGTCTGAGGCGATGACCATTTTAGAAAAAACTGACACAAGAGGGACAAGCGGCCAATGAGCTCCAGCCACCACTACCTTCCTTCCATGTGGCAGACTTGGTACTCTACTCCCACAACCAAATTATGCCTAGAAAGGAAAAGCTCAGGTCTATCTGGGAAGGGTCCTTAAATATCTTTATAAGAGAGGGGATGAGTACTCAATTAAATACCTTGCTTCAAGGGGTTATGATTAACGAAGTGCATGGACAGTCCTTGAGACCCTATTCTCCCTACCAATCTTAAAGGGGTAATAACAGACAATTTCAAGTCCAATGTATCAAAAAGATTACTTTGGAGGTTAATGATGAAAAAATCGCCATAAGACCCTGGTCAATTCTTGGTAGAGCCACAAAAATTGGGATATTACTTCTATCAATAAAACTCAGGCAAACAATACTAGTTTGGGCAATCAGATTGCACCAAATGTGCAGTGGGATCAAGGGAGCCATTGAGAGGTCCCTCCCCGCCTTACAACAAATCTAGTTCAACTCACACTGCGGAGACCTGCCCCTTTTATAGGGTTGGAGGGATCTTTGCAATGTCCAAATATTCTCCCATAAAATGATTGGGTAAAATATATCAAAACGCTACCTCACAGATCTAAACTACCTATCATCGCCCTCCATCAGCCGATTTATGAAGTAAGGCAAGTTTTAATTGAGTTGATAGGTCCACCGCCCATTTTACCTAATTCAGAGATTACTAAGCAATCCGAACTTATGAGTCTCAACACTTTAAATACAAAGTAATCAACTTAAAAAGGGGTTCATTTCTTACCCCCATGGCAACTAATAAAAATATAAAAAATATAACTTTCTAGTTTATAGTGCTTATTTATTTTTATTATTGTCGGTGGTTTCAATTTTTATTGTTGGAGTTTAGGCCTAAACCTCACCACCAAGTTTAATAAAATCCTATGGTAAAAACTAGCATTGTGGGCCAATGTTGTGTTGGGAGTATAGAAGATGCAACTTGAGCTATCCATTAGCTCAGTATATAAGAAGATTGTTCTTTATAGCTGGTTAACCCTATGCCACCACACTTGTCGTGGGCCACATATAGCTTTTATTTTACAAGGGCTTGTTGGCATGAACATAACTATCTCTGAAGGAGATCATATACTGATGCGGTAAATGACTATGAATGGTATAGCATTTGCTGTAAACCATATGATAATTAGAATCAATGGGTTGGTTATTAAAACCTGGCCTGTTAGGACTGTAAGTTGATCTTTAAAGAAATATACACTATTGTTAATTTGTCCAAATATATTTTTTCCTTGTATTGTTAGTATAGCCTCCTGATTCAAGCCATATTCTCAGTTGGTGGACAGGTCTCATGGGGAGTTTAAAAGCAAATTATAATGTGAAGGTAGTTATACTTGTTGATCGCTTTAATAGTTGGACCTAGGATACATTATTTAATTTTTCAGCTAAGAAAAAGTTTCCACCGTGTTTAATAACAGGCAAGTAAATGATCTGAGTTTATCTTTGTTGAGCGCTTAATGCCTTATTTTTGATACTTTCTGATAATTTTTGCTCTAGTATCTGAGCACTTTTGTTGTTGTAAATGTTGACCACATAATCGTCTGTAAATGTCATCTTGACTAATGCTTGAACTTGTACACAAAGCATATAACATGTATGTGGGTTAATATAGATTTTTCCTAGAGTTGATCCTCATTTAGTCATAAAGAAAAAAATATTTTAGTTCTAATTTTATCCATATTAATAGCATATAAAACTGTACACACATACCAGAAAGATGAGGTAGCTTCAATGAGGAGTGGTTCAAGAATAAAGCTATATGGGAGAGGGCTAAAAGGGTCACCTTTTAAGACCTTTTTTCAGATAAATAGTGTCATTGAGTATGCCTGATCCACGGACTGCCATTGTGGCTGACTATGTTGGTGCATGACCCAATTGATAGTCTGAGATGGAGCTATACTTTGGAATCCATGCCCTGAGGTAATTCCAATTGACTTAGTCAAGTGAGCTTTTGTTGATTAAAAAACACTTGCTACAGTAGCTTGTTACTGGCAGACGTTGGCTACTTTATTTATGTTGTCCCATATTGATCTACTTGGCATACATTCATATTGTGATGTTGAAATAATTTCCTATACAATCGCCCTTTAAGCGTTTAACCAATATCTTAAGGAAAAGTTTTTTCAGTATTTTTAAAAGATATATGGCGCCAGTTAGCTAAATTCAGCTATCATCTATTGATTAGTGGCTGCACAGGCTCACATGATGTTCTCTACCTAGAATCATTGCTTTCTTTTATGAAGACAAGAAAACTTTTCTTTCTCGTTGCAATCACTATTGCAACCTATTCAATTCAAGACTGAATCTAGTTTGATAATCTCACAGAGGAGATTAGTCTGCGCCCATGTCAGGGAGCAGTTGGGCAAGCAAGGTAAGAGGAGCAGGTGGAAGGCCTGCGGCCTCCAACGTTCAAAAACGCCCCGGAGAATCCAGCAGAATTGACAAAAATCTTAAAAAACTGGTGGTCACAATTTCCCCGGAGATACTCGCATGGCAAGCACAATGCAACCAGTTCATCAACACGCCACACTCCCAACTACTTTGTCAGTAAAATTTGAAGTCTGCATGTTTCTGGACATCCAAAAAACGGCCTTATGGGAAAAATTTTGTGAAGATGTACACAAAATTTTCCTGACTGTGGTGTATGTTGCACCTCACTCCATGTCATGCGGTTGGCTGGACCTAGGTTTTGAGAGCAAAAAAGCAGTAGACGAGGCTGCAGTGGTGTGCGTAGTGGTCGACCTCCCCAAAGGGCAATGGGTTGTCAAAACTAAATGCACCAGATGGACAAAATCAAACCAAATTTTCCTCACATTTGACTTTTTGCCTACCATGGTAAAACGTGAAATTTTGGAACAACACCTAAAAGAAGGTCTCGCCATATATGATGAAATACAATCTTTCGAAATGCAATGCTTCATGCTGATGCCACACCTGTGCACCGGCAAAGCCATCACAGTTCTGACCCCAACTGAGGAGATTGCAAAGGACCTAACCCAGATCCTGCACTCCACATATATCCGTATTGAAGGGCATACCACCCACTCATTTCAGGTGACCGTGGACAGCGCGCCCCCCATTTGCACCCACTGTGACGCGTTCGGCCACAAGGTGCATGCATGCCCCATCAAGGAGGGCATCACATTCCAGGAGCACCCCTCGGCAGCCATGGCTAATGGAGAGGCGCACTATGAACCAACTGCAAGCACCAAGGAGGCTTTCTCGTGGGGAGCACAAGGCTGCTACCTATTGGTAAAGCCTATCTCCCCACAGGAGCAGAAGAAGGCCAAGCAGGCCCATAGGGCCGCGGCCAAGGAAGCGGCCAAGGCCACCACCGCTATCCCACACTCACAATGCTACGAGGACATGGAGACCTTCGCGGCAGAAGCAACTTGGGAATCCATCATCCAATCAGATTGGGAAGCCCATGCCGAGTGGGCCACTCAATCTGAGGATCCAATAGGAGATTTGATCCCACTCAATTGTTGCAAACTAGCTCCAGTCAAAACTGACTTAGGACATATCCCAACTGGAAAATTTTTTTTGACCTGCTCTACGGTGCACTGAACTCATCCACACCGCAAAAAATTCATCTGACGTCGGGAAAATAAAAAGTGAAGGCCAAATCCAACGTGACTCTTTCCACAAAAATCAACAAAAACTCCGATAGCATTGCTGATAACACCCACGCTGCTGTGAATGCCCGTGGGGACCTAGGAGGCTGGTGGGCCTGGGGGCCCACCCCCTCACACCTAAGGTGTGAAGGGGAAACCTTCACTCTAGGGACGTTGAATATTGCCGGACTCAAGGCCTCCCCATCCCAGGCTAGGAAAATGAGTTTTTTACAACACAATTTACCCGTGGATATCCTGGCCATCCAAGAGTCCCACTGTCCACGAGGTTCTGAGGAAGCTTTAAAAACAATGCTCCTCCCATCCCTATCCTTTTGGTCAAAGAACTGTGGGGTGCTAATTCAGTAAAATAATTTTTTCAAATTCAAATCCTCAGAAACATTCCTAAATGGCTGAGTGCTCATCGTCACCTTCTCATGGGCTGATGTAACGCACGCAATTGTCAACATCTATGCCCCAAACGGTGCACATGAGCGTCAGGAATCTTTCTCAGTGGTCAAATCCCTCCTGCTACCCCCTGATTCTTTCCTAGTCAGCGACATGAACTGTTGGCTAACCTCACAAATGGACCAGTGGCCTCCCTCACCTCACGCCCCACAGGGTCACGTAGAACTATGCATTCTAAAGGCCACCCTTGGGTTAATAGATGCGCTGCCACAACATTCCCCGCTGCTTGAAGACATGACATGTCCCCACTTCCACAACAGCCAATTAAGGTCCATGACCCACATCGACCTTATTCTAACGCCGGCGAAATTCCAACCCCACATCTCCCAATTCAAAACAACAAAAATGGAATTCTCCGACCACTGACTGGTCTCAATAACCTACCACCTACCTGTCACAGTTGCTAAGGCCCCACATTGGTGCAAAATCCGCCCCCCCAAGCTCGCGTCACCAGGATTTTCCACGTGGGTGGAAGAGGCAACTTTGGCAAAATCATTTGTTGCACCGTTTTGCATGGACCCCATTTCCTCATGGGCAACTTTCAAAGAGGACACCATCCGCCACTCTCGCCATCTCTCCTCCAGATGCTCACGAGCCACATCGGCGGTTATCTCACACGCTCTGGCAGAATTGACACACCTGGAGTCCAACATTCCAGCTACAGGATACAGCCCTGCATGGGGCCAGAAGTGGGCGGAGGCAGCTGCCCACCTCAACACACTCGAAAGGCAACACAAACATTGGGTTTTTGTTCAATACAGGTCCACACACATCGCAAAAGGTGACAAGTGCACCACATATTTCTTTAAAAAAATTTTGCACCACACCAGAGTGTGACCTGCACACGGGTGTGAAGTTTGGATAATTCCATTGTGGACACACCGGCTGAAGTGGCAATCAAAATGCAAAAATATTACTCTGAGTGATACCGAGCTGAACCAATTCAGCCAGCCAAAGTGGTGGAATTTCTCAACTGAGCTTATATCCGCAACATTTTTACAATACCCGGAAATAATGAATTTAATTACTCTGAACGAATTATGGACAGCCATTCGCGGTGCGCCAAACTGAAAATGCCCAGGCCCAGATGGCATTCCATATGAGTTCTATAGAAATATTTCAAATATATATCCCCATTGCTGCTCGCCTCACTTAAGAAAGCCTGTTGGAAATGCGCCTCCTACCAGGAGGACATGAGGGCTTTACTGTCACACTCTTCAAGAAAGGGGATAAGCTTGACTTAGCCAACTGGCGCCCCATTTCTATAACAAACACAGACACCAAAATTTTAACAAAAATCATGGCTAACCGTTTAGGAAATGTAGCATCTGCCACCATCTTTCCTAAACAATTCAGTTTCATCCTCAGAAGGTCGATTTGGGATAACGTGCACTCCGTGGCTAATGCATGTCAGTCCTCAGCCTCTGGGGCACTGGTATTCTTGGACCAACAAAAGGCCTATGATAGAGTAAACTGGGAATACCTAAGGGCCTGCCTCCATCAGTTCCGCCTACCCCCCGCTTCATCAACTGGGTGATGCTGCTCACGGAATCTGCAACATGGCAGTGCATGGCCCAGGCTTCCTAACGGAAGTAGTCCACCCTCAAAGGGGCTTACGCCAAAGTGACCCCCTTAGCCCACTCTTATTCAACTTCAGCCTTGACCCACTACTGCGAAATGTGAATGCCCAACTCACTGGGGTCTATGTGCCAGGCCAAACCCCACTCAAGATGATGGCATTTGCAGATGACTGTGTGGTGGGGGTGTCTAATAATAAAGATGCACGCGCGCATGAAGCCCTCATCCAGGAATATTCCCGGGTAAGCAACGCGACACTGAACGCCTCCAAAACCGAAATCATCCTCCTTAGTCAGTTTCAGAACTGCTGGGCCCCAGCAATTAGTTCCCAACCCAGCCCATCTGCTCGCCCACGTCCACGCCTTACTAACTTAACACACACCGCTCCAATGGTGCTCCCCTTTGTGCCACATCCTACCATAGGACCAGTGCGCCATCTGGGCGTGTGGATGGAGGCAGGCGGATACGCGTCAGCAGTAATGGAGTGCCGTATACTGGACAACGTGACAAAGCGAAACACTTCTATCAGAGACAACCCTACTACCCTTAATGGCAGGGTTGTTCTAGCCAACTCTATGCTCCTATCCAAAGTCTGGTTCGGAGCCCACGCCATCCCCTTCTCCCCAAGCTTCTTCAAATCCCTATATGCCTTGATGCAAGGATGGCTTTGGTCAGGCCGCCCTCCACCAGTATGGCTAGAGGTCATGTTTGGCCCTCATCATCAAGGTGGCATGGGCCTGCTTGACTTCAAAGCCCATGCTGCCAAGGTCCTGGGTACCTGGATCGCGGCCATCACCACTCCTACACTCCCATCCCAGAACTGGTCCCGTGCGGCCCATTCCAACTTCTCCCGAGCCTTGGGCCTCAATAATCCATCAAACCCCCACTCCCTGATGAAATACCTCGCATCACAAAAATCGGCCACAGGTCCTCACGGGACTAAAACCCACTACAAACGAATCCTACTCTCCATGCGAAGAGCAGAGTGGAGAATTTGTATTAGCGGACATACAACCCAAAGAGGCCGCCCCTCTCCTCAGTTCACACAAGAGGTACAGGGGCTACCCATCCATGAAGGCGTGATCCCCATTCGGCCCCATGTCCTATCCAGGGTGGACTACCTGGACATGATGGAAATCCCTTATTCCATTGAAACCCAAAAAAACTATCTGGAAATACGCACACCATCCTCTGTTGCAGCCTCAAGTCCGCTCCCATGTGTGGCGCTGCCTGAGGCGGGTGTATCGTACAGCTGAGCGCTCTAACACTTTACACTCATCCTGTGTCATGTGTGGCCAGTATGGAGCGCTGTTCCACCGCCTGGAGAAGTGCCCCACCTCTAAAGTGATATGGCGCGAGGTTCAACGTCTGGTGGGCCAGGATCAAACGCATCCCTTCAGTCTGTCAAGAGATATGTTTTCTCTATCAATGGCCTCCCCCCTTCTACCCTCCCTCCGTGCTCTGGTGGTTGCAATCGCCATGTGAACCATCCACACGATCATCTTAGATGCCATCGCAGGCTCCACCCCCACCCTCCCAGAAACTGTCC
Organism: Massospora cicadina; assembly: GCA_022478985.1. Taxonomy (NCBI): domain Eukaryota; kingdom Fungi; phylum Entomophthoromycota; class Entomophthoromycetes; order Entomophthorales; family Entomophthoraceae; genus Massospora; species Massospora cicadina. Next base: position 102,568 of record JAKSZP010014590.1, read on the forward strand.
ACAGATTCCGGTCTCATTTGGTGGACCACTTTCAAGAATGGATGTTTGGATAGCTCCCACCGCGTCACTGACAGCTGGTCTCCTCCTGATTCCCAGTCTGGTTCATCAAATCAGACCCCTTCCTCCACATGCGCTCAATAGTGGCTACGGCCCTTTCACACGTTCCCTCCCCCTCCCCATAAGTGGCGTTCCCCCTGGCAACAAGAGATAGCATCGCTTCTCTGGGGTGCCTCCCCTGGTACTAAGTTTGTCTTTCCTGAGTCATATTCGGAAGTGTCCATCCCATGGTCAGCCTTCCCCGCAATAAATTTAAATTTAATTTATGAAGACAAGATGTGCAGTATGAGTTATACATGGTTTATCCAAGACGAACATTAAGATAAAAGTGTACTTTAAAAGCAAGAAATGAAAATGAAACAATATATTAGGAAAATCATACTACTATCTATAGATAACTCATGTAAAAGAGTACATCTATTGGAAACTACTGTCTTAGTTGCCACAAAAAAACTTTACTTCCATAATTTTAATCTCATGTTGTGTCAAAGCCCCAATTTTCCCGCAAGTTTACTATTGTTAAAATTATCAGCAACTGAACCCAATATCTGTTTTGTGTTCATTTTTTAGACATAATTGATCTATTGGTTAACTGACATAGATGCTAATTCAGCGCTTCCCATTGGGTGCCTGAACAATCGAAACTAGTCTATTAAAACTAGCCATCTGTTGGAGATACAACTAAGATGATCAAAATTTTTCCAGAACAAGATTCAATATCTTGGTCTAATGATATTGAAAAATCTAAAAAGAGTATTTATGATTCTCAATTTGACCAAAGAAAACTCTTTGGATTTATCAACCTCCTACAATATGCGAATCTACCCAATCTGAAGAAGCTTGGCAATCCAAGATGAGCAGGCAATCCAAAAAGGATAATCATTTTGAAGAGGCTAAGCCCTCGTTAAGAAGGTCAATCGCATCTAACAAGAGCTCTATAAGATATAATCATCACAAATCTTTTAATAATAATGATAATCAACGATATTGGTCATCTGGTAGAAAAGATCTTACCTCAGGTGAATCACAGAAATCCTTGTGAAGTACCAAAAAAATTTCCCTATAAATATCTCTGGTTTTTAATTAATAAAGTACCTCAATTCTCATCTCATGTAGTTTAATTTTGATCTATTTTCATACAAAATTCTGTATATTCAATTGGCATTATTCATAGTAACGGAACTAATAATTCGTTGCGTTTAAGTCAATCTTTGCTATAGCCACAGAACTTATAATTTTATAGCCTTTGTAGCACCTGATTATTATATTTTCTCACGAAATTTCAATACTGGTGCTCCCTGCCAGGTCTGTTTCTGAGGCTACCTGATGAAAACATACTTTCACAAAATGAATATGTCTAGCGAGGAGAGCTCCTCTTCAGAGGAATCTTTAGTATCACCCAATGGTTACACTCTAACTGGCAAGATTTTACTTCCGCCAATATCAATAATCTACAATTTCAAGCTTCAATGGACTTAGCCATTGAGGGCCCTGACTAAGCTAATTATCAGATTCAAGCCGCAGATGTTGAAGAAACCGTTAAAAGCTTGATAAGAGGGGCTATTCAGCCTGATGCTCGCCCTAATTGTGACCAAGAATCTTAAGTTGCTGACAACATGATGAACCTATATAACCAAGCGGTGTTACAGCCTACTGAAGTTGGTTTGGCTAGAACAAAGCAGTACCTCTGGCATTACGTACATCCTGTTATTCACCATGTACTCCAGATTTTGGGGTTGCATCATCTAGAATTTCAGTGCCAGTTGACTTTAGCGCAACAAATTCACTCTCAATTATCTTCATTTTATGAAATGGCATCCAATTTTGGAAGAGATAATTGAGAGGCCATTCTCAATAATTGAAGATAAATCAATGATATTCATAATCAGTTGGTGAGAATCGATAATGGGGTTGTACATATACATCGGCCAATAAGTATCTCATCAAGTTAGAAATGCCACTAACCCTATTCACCATCAGATTACCTCCCTGGAAGAGGATATTAAGAGACAAGTGGATCAATTGTGGGCTGAACATGAGAAGAGCTTGGGGGAGCTTAATGGGCTAACCCAACAACTTGTCCAAGTGGTGGGTAATATTATAGAAGGTAAACCCGGCCCTGCTGGTCCTCCTGGACCACCAGGATCATCTAGCTCCCCATTGGTAACTCCAGGACCTCCTGGGGAACGTGGTCCCCCTGGTCCAGTGGGTCAACAAGGCACTCCAGGTCCTTTCAGGTAGAGATGGGTTGCAAGGACCCCTGGGACCTCCTGGTCCCCCTGGCTCCTCGCTTCCAACGCCCAATTATGAACCTTCAATGCTCTTAGTATCTCGAGTACAAGCATTAGAAACCCAAATCTGAGTCATAGCTCAAGGGTGCTTCTTATCCTTAGGAGGTATTCTGACCGATACAGACTATTTTTTAATCAATTTACTGGATGGTGTTGAGAATGCACATTGGCTATGCGATGCAAATCAAACTACTCAAGAAACCCAGTTTACTTCATTGACAGCGTCCATTGAGCGGTTGGCTTCCAGATGTGAAGTACTTGAGACTAACAAATGGAGATGGTTACTGTGTTTTCCAACTTAAACCGAGCTCCTATGAATGACCATCTTAACCAATGGGTTCAAAATTTACAAGATGTAGCGAACCTCTTGATACAATAAGTTGACCAAGTTCCTCCTCATGCCCATTTCACAGAGTCTGAACCTTTTGAGGCTTAACCAGTCATGGTATTGCGCGTACACGTCTTGAATACTGAAGCTACCAGTTCAAACCTATCTTCAAGGATAAGTTTGAACTGAGTGAAGGTAGCATCCATTCCTTTCTTTTCGTTTATGAACGCGCAATGGATGGAGCACAGATCAATAGAAGGTCCGCCATATAACTTCTTTCCTAAGCCAGTTTGCTCAAAGATCATGGTTCCTCATCTTAAGGTTTGCACTATGTGGGTTCAAAGGAAAACCTCTCTCATAAAGGAATTTTGAAGTGATCAAATCCTTTCCAACCAAAATCAAGCCTTTATGAGTATTCAAATTAAACGAGGAGAGTCTATCCAGGAATTCACTAAACGATTCTACCATGAGGCCCAGACACTTGCTACCTGTGACCGGATTAGCATTGTTGATTCTATATCAGATGTAATGAGTGCATTTGGTGCTCGCACTCAGTTACTATGCCACTTGAAATCACTTAAAAGAAATTTTAGCTCCAATATCAACTTCAAAGAAGCGCTTATGGAGATCCCTAATGAGATGGTACATATGACCTCCTCTAGTAGCCCTTGTTCTCACATCCATGCAATGCCAGATAAAGCTAAATCCAAACTGAAGAAGGAGCCATGTACTTATTGTGGTCTTTTGGGCCATGTGGTGTCTCAATGTTGGAAAAAACAAGCGGAGGAGATTGAAAAAAGAGGAGTCAGCATAGGGCACGAGGCTCCCTGTGCTGACCTACCTCAGGTGCCTCAGTCAAAACCTTTCAATTCTTCTTTGGATCGTTATGTGGTATCCGCTCTTGATGAGCTTGATATCCCTGATGAATTATCCAACAAAGACTCTATTTTGTTTATGCTTCCTCTTTTTCTTCTAATTCCATTAAAACAATAAATCCCTCATTATTCTCAATCCCAAACTTTGGCACTGATGTAACCTAGGTGGGAGTCATCATGCAAAAGGTAAAAGTTTTGGCTATCATTGATATGGAAACACCCATCAATGTAATCTCGTCCAAACTTATGAAAAAATCAAATTGGCTCCAGACCTGAACCATTCCCAATACTACGGAACTGCTGGACCTTCCTACACTAAATATATAGGAGCCTATTCCTCTCTTTTAATGCTTTTTAAAGTTTGTTGTGTTGGCACCTGCAGTGGTATTGGATAACAACTTCTATGTTTTGCTCTTAGGAACTAAGTTTCTCACCAATTTTGATACAATAATCAGTCTTAAGGACAATTACCTTTCTTTAATTGGGTATTGAGTACCTTTAATCTTACATGATGTTCCCACCAGCAAAGGCAAACTCAAACGACGTGTTTACTTACTGGAATACCCCACTTCTATCAAACATCTCAAATACCAAATCCTGGGTCCAGGGACTATACTTCCACCTCCGTCAGCTTGTGCCTCTGAAGGCATGCCATTATATTTGAACTCTCCAATTACTATTCCCCCCAAAGCTCCAATCGTTGTTGATATGAGCGTACAAGTATATGTACCCCATGATCATGTATTAGAGATTTTCAGTCACAAAAATCCCTCTCATTTGGAGGCCTTACCATGCCCGGGTATCCTTGATTCTGCCTATTATGGGACTGTTTCAGATATACTGGCTAATCTCACTTCCTGACCTATGCGATTAAATCGCAATAATCCTATCACCTATGTGCGGCCTACTCCTGTGAATGACATATTATCCATCTTAGGATGTGAAGATTTACGCGAATTTGGGCTGGAAGATCCCCTTATCATTGCTAGAATTAATGTCAAGTTTGGGAATTCTCTAACTTCAGAACAACAGCTTGAAGATGAGGCCCTGATTGAAGAATATGCGTATACCTTTGCCCAAGGTCCTGGAGATTTTGGCCTAATGAAAGAGGTACAGCATCAGGTGAAAACTGGGGATACTCCCCCTATTTGAGATCGACCATATCACAAATCCAAAGTTGAGGAGGCTCAAGTCTCAGTGGAACTGAAACAACTTCTTAAGGCTGGGATACTAACGCCTTCTAAGAGTCCATGGGCTTCCCCTAATACTTATTCAAAAAAAGGATGTGGGTCACCGTGTGGTTATGGACTATCATTGACTCAATGATGTTACTCAATAGGATTTTTATCCTTTACCTTGCATAGATGATTCGTTGAGAATATTGTCTGGATCACAATTCTTCTCTGCTATGGACCTTGCAAGTGGTTATTGGCAAATTGATCTTGCCCCTGAAGATCGTCAAAAATGTGCTCTAATTTCTAGTGAGGGACTATTTGAGCCAACTCGTATGCCACAGGGGCTTTGCAATGCCCCTGCTACTTTTCATTGAGCCATGGATGGCTTGTTTGGGGATTTGAAACTTTCTTGTGTTTTAGTTTATCTAGATATGTTACTGTTTTTTATGCACTTTTAATGAGCATTTAGCTCATTTAAAGGAAGTTTTTAGCCGACTGCGTCATGCCTCACTTAAGCTTAAACCATCAAAGTGTGTTTTCTAAAAATGAGATGGAACTTTTTGGGACATAAAGTTAATTGCGAAGGTATTTTACCCTTATCTAATAAGATACAAGTTATTTTGGACATGCCTGTTCCCAAAAGCTTGTGTGATATCCAAGTGTTTTTAGGGATAGTTGGTTATTATTGACAATTCATCCACCATTTTGCAAAGATTGAAGAACCTTTAGTCTACCTCTTGCATAATGAAGTTCCTTTTGTATGGGAAGAACCACAGCAACAATCCTTTGATCTGTTGCGCCAGCCTTAATGAGTGCCCCCATCTTAGCACATCCTGATTTTTCCAAACTTTTTATACTATTTAATGACGCCAGTGATACTGCTATTGGGGCCTTTCTGGCTAAACATGATATCAATCTGGTTGATAACCCCATTGCATATAATAGTAAAACCCTTTCTAATGCTGAACACAATTATAGCGTTACTGAAAGATAATGCCTTGCTCTGTTGTCCGCCATCAAGCATCTTCGCCCTTATCTATATGACAAGCATTTCACTATTATAACGTATCACGCTTCCCTAAAGTGGTTGCAACAAATGGAGGATCCTGATTGGTGCTTATCTAGTTGGCTTAAAGCTCCAAAATTATGAAATCACTATTCATCATCGCGCTGGAGCTATACATCAAAATGCTGATGTCCTTTCTCAATTGCATTTCTTAATGTTAAATTCTGCAGAGGAAGATTGCATTTATTACCTGATTGGTAGACCTGAGCTCTGGTTCTATGACTCTAAGGATATTATCTCAAAGCTACAATCCCTCACTGAAGACATTCAGGTTAATGAAGGTTCATTATATAAAAAGTCAGAATCTTAGTTGTTGCCCTTTATTTGGCCCTCTGCAAGGACTGATACCATTATGGAGGCCCATCTTGCTGTAGGTCATGGAGTTGTCGCTAAGACACTACAGTGGTTAAAAAATCATTGTTACTGGGATAACATGCTGGAATCTGTACATGATGTGCTGGATCTTGTCTTAAGTGCCAACAACAACGAGAAGGAAATCTGACATTCCAACTTCAAATTGTGGGACCTTCCAAACCCTTTTCCACTATGAGTATTGATGTGGTGGGTCCTTTTCCTACGATCACCTATGGACATTGATTTATTCTGTTAGCTATCGACCATTTTAGTAAATGGATTGAGGCTATTTCAGTTTCCACAATTACTGCCAAGATGACGGCGTCATTTCTTTTCAAGCAAGTTAGCACCAAGCATGGTAGCTCAAAAGTCCTGTTATCAAATAATGGGACCAATATCATTTCTCAGGTGGTGGCTGAGCTTACCAAACTAATGGGGACTTATCATTCCTTTATAACTCCTTATAATCCTTTAACTAATGGTGCAATCAAACGGACTAACAGTACCCTTGTAGCCATCCTTTGAACGATGGCCTCCAATGATCCTAGTAGGTGGAACCTTTACTTACCTAGTGCGATGTTAGCTTATAGAATTAGCTCTCATATATTATTGGAATGTCACATTTTAAAAGCTTTATATGCTCGGGAACCTATCCTCCCCTCAAGTGTACAACCTATAAATGAAGAGGCTACCCCACAAGCTACCAATTTAGCTATGAGGAGATGAGCTGACAAAATCATCTGATTACAAGCATTAGCTTCAAGTTCCCTTGCTACTACCACCTTGAAGGAAGGTACCAGAAATAATGCTAGTAGACCTACGTTACCAGAATTTCAAGTCAGAGATCTTGTACTCTTCTACCAACATAGGCTGGGAGGAAGGATTCACAAATTGGACACCTTATGGGCTGGTACTTATTGTATTATTTATTGTGAGGTATGGAATATTCCATTGCAGCTATTGATACTGGTAATGTTATCAATAGAGTGCAAAGTAGGTTTCTTTGTAAGTATGTGCCCCCTAAGCAAGATCTTGAGGGGGCATAGTCAGAGACACAACTAAGATGACTGAAATTACTCCAGATAGAGGTTTGATATCTTGGTCTAATGAGATTAAAAACTAAAACGAGTATTTCTGATTCTCAATTTGACTGAAGAAAGACTCTTAAGAGTTATTGACCTCCTACAATGGGCGAGTCTAACCAATATGAAGAAGCTTGGCAATCCAAGATGACCAAGCAATCCAAAATGACTAATCATTTTAAAGGGGCTAAGCCCTTGTTAAGAAAATCAATCGCATCTAACAAGAGCTTTATAAGATACGATTATCACAAATCTTTTATTAATAATGATAATTAACAATATTGGTCCTCTGGTAGGAAAGATCTTACCTTGGGCGAATCACAGAAATCCTCGCAAAGAATTACGAAATTTTCCCTTATAAATATCTTTGGTTTTTAATTAATAAAGTACCTCATTTCTCGTCTCACATAGTTTAATTTTGGTTTATTTTCATACAAAATTCTGTATATTCAATTGGCATCTTTCAAAGAAAGGGAACTGATAACTTCGTTGCACTTAATTTGTTCTTCACTAGAGCCACAGAACTAATAGTTTTGTAGACTTCATAGCATCTGTTTATCGTAATTTCTCGCGAAATTCCAATACCATCCATACCCAAAAAGTATAGAATAGTGATTTTGGAACATATTAGAAGGTATATGATATATTTAAATTTCTAACACATCCACCACTTAACCAGATTAGCTTTCAGTATGTATATTATGAAAGCTCTTATGTGGCCTATATTACATCTACAAGGGAGCATAGAGATCATTTGTACAACCTCTTCTTTCTAAAAAAGTTTAAAAAATAAAATAAAGAAAGGTTTGTGTAATCCTTTGTTGGGCTGACAAAATATTTACAAGATGGAAGAGAGGTTGTTTGTGCAACCCCTCTCTAAGAGTCATCTGAGTATAGAAAGAAATCAAGGTTTGTGGCACCTTTTGTTTTCCCAATACAACATCAATGCAATGGCAGAGAAGTTGTTTGACAACCCCTTCTCTCCAAGTTTCTTTATTAATAAAAAAATAGTTGGCATCTTTTACAGAAATCAATGACAGAGTTAACAAAAAAGATAGCGTTGTAAAGGAAGAAAGAAACCTTGATGGTATCTGTTGCTGAAGAATTTGATACAGATTGCTTAAAATATCCAGTTGGCAACCACCACCAAAGAAGAAAGTTATGATTAAGCAAACCCTAAAAAACTTTATAAAAAGTTAAATAGATAATAGAAGTATAAAGCTGGTGGAGTGGATAGCATAGCGAGGTGATTCCTATACCACACTAGGTTATGTTTTGATCAAACATGTTTGAAACCAACACAGGATAAAAAAACTTGGCGCGGTATATTTGTCCTAAGGTTGACCCGCCTCATTTGATTTTTAGGAGTATATAGCTAAATTATTATACATTATTTTCCCTAATTCTTAATCCTTTTTTGTCTTTCATGCACTATATATATCTTTTTTAGTGTATTAATAAGAATATTTAGGATTTTTGGATCTCATAGCTGGGATGGGTACCTTATGTCCAAGATCCCCTTCTGTATATGGCTTAACTGTATTTAGGTTCCATCATCATATCTAATTTTGTCAGAAGGCTTGGTGGTAGACTCTTTTGCATCATCGTCATGTTCATTGTCTAACCAAAATTCTAGTCACTCTCATCCTTATCATTAAAAAATTGTTGTTTATGCTCTTTGGATTTGACAACTATTAGCCGTCAGGCTTCAAATAAGAATCCAAAGCACCTTGATGTACTCAAAGTTCACCTTTTGGGGACCTTGTACCCACCTTTCTTAAACCAATCAGGTGCTTTTTTACTCTACCTAAAATACTACAAGTTCACCATTTCAGGATCATTGAGCTCACTTCCTGCAAATTTACCAGTATGATTTTTAAAAAAATGACACTAAGCTAATACTGTTGTCTTTTTACTGTAAGATTACTCTGCCTCAGATCCCCTTAATGTGAGCATCACTTATTGAAAATTTATGGCAGGATAGGTTTACAGGAGGTTTTTATTTGAAATAATTGCTTCCTGTATGAAGACAAGGCGCGATCTAACCTAGAAATGGTTGAGTTAGGAACTAAGCAATATCATATACAATATACCAGAAAATCTAGTAGTGACAATGAAAAGATAAATAATCAGGATTTTTATATTCCTTTTATAAAGACTCGTGGAAAAGTGTCCTTTTATTATAGTTTATTGGCTTAAATGTCACTAAAAGTTTACTTTACTATTTAATCCCCATGCTGTGCAATTGCCTCCAAAATTGCCCAACAAGTTAGAATCTATAACAATACAAGCAATGATCCCAAGACCTGTTGGAATTCTTTTCATTCTACGATGCATAATTAATTTATTAATCAACTAACTAAATTCAAACTAAGAGCTGCCACTGGTAAACTAAAAATTATTAAAACTATCATATAAAACTGGCATCTTGGCTCACTTAAATAAAGTATTACTTTGGAACATATGGAATAAACATAACTATTTAGATTTCCACCATCAACTTTTTTGAATAGGCTTACCACAATTTAAGCTTGACCTCCAGGGAGGAGAAATGTTTCCTTGAGATATCTGTGATGAATGATAATAAAGATGTAATACTTTTAAGTCTTTTTTTGTAAAATTTATAGGGAAATCCATCAGGTCTAAGCTTTGTCTGTGTAGTTCACTGCGCACAGCTTCCCAGAGTTTTCTTATGTAATTAAATTAATTATCTTATTCTTTGATGTGAACGTTGTTGGTTTGTACTCTTTTGAAAAATTTTGGAATTGCTTGTTGCTCAACTTATTCTAAAATTGTATAATTTGGTTTATTACCTTTATACCCAGTTGCTACCTCTTCCAGTGATGTAGACATAATTGTTGCTTGGTGTTTACCTTGGTATGAAAACAATAAAGATTTTAAAAAATATTTAACGTAAAGCATTAGTAATGATTAAATTCTAGAGTCTCATATAAGTTCTTTTGATTTTTACGCTTCTGCTAATCAATTATGTTTTGAAGTTGTTATAACTGTTTATCCTCAGTTATAATGGTCATCTTATATTACATTGGAGAAGAAGTTTTTTATATTTCTTAAGTAGGATTTGAGCACTTATTTTTGAAAAGGATTTAATCATATAAGAACTTAGCGGTGGCAATGGATTTGCACTCAGACATAAACTGCCTCAACCTACTTAGTGAGTTTCTCAATCATAATAGTCTTACTAATTTACCACTATAATTATTGATAACTGTCCCATAACATAATCAGAGATTTTTGGAAAGAAGAGTTGCCTGCACTAGTGTGAAGGCGAACAATCTTTCAATAGTCTGTAGCTTTCACAGTGTATACATAGGTCAAGGGCTTTATTAGCATTATTTTACATAGTTTCCAATTGACTCGTTCTTTAGTGTTTGTATGGCTTCTGAAACCTGTCTTAGATGTATTTGATAGCGTTAAATTGGGCAAAAAAGAAACTATTTATTAAATCTGACATTAGTTATACACTTTACTTGCACAAACTTATCTAGCTGGACATCTACTCAGCAGGTGCCCTTAAAGCGCTTCTTGGTATAGCATGATGTTTCTTAGTTATATATTTATTAAAGTTCTCTTAAGGTTCCTAATAAGGCCAAAAAGTGATCAATCTCTTGAATTTCTAGGCGGATTACTGGAATTTTTTAATTCTTTTGCTTTTAGATTCTAGTGGTTTGCCATTCATATGATCTTACAGTTGTACCTTTTTAAGCTGCATGGATCATTGCTCCAAGCATCCAACTTGAATCACATTCTATAAGAGGTCATTTAAAAAAGAATTATTGACCACAAAATTAAATGTATTCCATACACATAGGGCCAAAAATGCTTGACTGCTAGTATCACTTCTGAGAACTCTCTTTTGGTGACATTATAGTTCTTTTCCATCCTAAGTGAAGACTTTAATTATTATATTCATGGGATGGTAGATTTTTTATTTGTCCATTTGAGCTAAGATAGCTCCCATTATGTTATCTTTTTCATCTATAAATAAATAGTATGTCATTTCTATATCTTGATATGATAAAATTGGAGCTTCCATTGATATTTCTTTGAGTCCCTTGTAAGGTTTTCTTGTTGTGTTACCAATGGAATCTCATCCTTGAATAAAAAGTGAGTGATTGGAACAGCATTGTCCAAGAAATGGAGCTAAATTATTTGTAGAACCTAGCCATCTTTTATAAACACCTGGATGTCTTGAATGCCCTTGGGTTGGTTCACCTTGGCGATTTCTTCTTTTTTCCATTTTAATACTTAATCTTTTTGATACTTATGTGTGACCTAAATGATCGAGTTCTCATTATAGAAGGAGCACTTGCTCTGTTTATACTTGAAATTATGGCTCAGAGATGTGTAAGCCACACAAAGTTGTTAAATGTACTTTTTATTGTTGGACTAGAGAATATGATGTTTTCCGTGTAGATATAGAAATAAGATATATGAAGCCGCCAAAGGCTTATCCATCTCTCTGAAAGATAACTGTGGAATTATAATGATCTCATAGTATATTTGTTGGCTTGTTATAGAACTTGGCCAATGATCAGTGCACACTTATTGCAAGCTGCAGGTGACAGTTTTATATGACAATATCCTGAAGCAAGGTTTATTGTTTTTTAGTACGTAGTTAACCAGCCGCTTCAATGCATAATCAATATAATGATGGTTATGATTTCTAATTGGTAATATTGCTCAGTTTATAATTATTATGATAACGCAGTGTTCACCATTATTAGCATGTCTTAAATAAAGTGGCGACGCCTAGAGATTCTTAGTTATAAACAAATCAGGTGGTAAATTCTAATCTCTTTATAGACTATTTTCCTCATCAGCTTTAGATTAATTTATTTTGCTTTAAACTTGCCTGCCGTTCTCATGTACATGCAATTCAGCTCTCCTTGGTAAAATCCATTGTCATTTTACACTTGATGAAGATGTTTTAAACTCACAAGCAGGTCTTATCGCTCTCAGTGTTCCTACTTGATTGTTGAACCAATCCTAACTTTGTCAAATTCTCTTTCTGAGTGGACTGAATCGGCGTTGTAGTTCATAAATTTGATAATAGCTGCAACTTTTCTTTTTTTACTCTTACTAACCATCTGGTATTATTTTATACCACTTTGAGTTCACTAGTATGATTTTAATTGTAGAATCCTGGGAAACACTCTTTGATCTTGAACATTATTACATTCCTGGTTTATATATATCAATCATCATCTTTACCAGGATCTTGACGCTTATTGCCATCAGCATAACCCTTTGCTCGCAAGTTAGAATCTCAACATTCTTCTATGCTCAAGGGCAGTTCTTCAGTATCCCCAACTAAGGTAGAAAAAATTGGATACCTTTGTCTTTATTATGTATGTAACTCTCTAGACATATTATTCTACTTGAGCTAGAATGTGAGCATCTTTTGGGGGTTTGACTCTTCATATATATGTAGCAAAGCATTTGATAATACAGGAATCTCACGGTGCTTTAAGTGTAGGATTACCAGTTAACATCCAATAGGAACTGAGTATAATGATAAAATCATATTAGTTATTCTCAAGCACAACTGTCGGAGTAATATTTTTTAAACAGCCCAACTTAAAGTATTATAACAGATTAAAGTCCCAGAGCAAAAATTTCTGGCTTTGCAGTTCAATAAATCACATCAAATTTGATGTCCCATATATAATTAAGTCTCAACTAATTTTCAAGACATAATGTTAGCAGGTACTGCATTATAGAGGAGTACCCAAGCTAATTTAATGACAACCTTCACTTTGGTGATATTCTTCCTGAAGGTTCTTTGAGCTATTATTACTTAAGTTACCATCTTTTGAAAAACTATATAAGTTTCTCTTGTAAGAAGCTTTATTTTAAATTCACTAATGTCCCTGATAATGGCTTTTCAAGATTGAAAAATGTTTTGTTTACCAGATACTATCCTCTAATGACGTTTTTTATATGTATTGAATGGATATGAAGTAGTAGCCAGTAGTCTTGATATAGCATCATCAGCGACTTTGCAGTCCTTTTTATATCAAAGGTACCGCTACCTCTTTGGGTGCTTCTAATATTGATCAGTGATGTTTTTGCGGAGTCTTTATAGTCGCTTTTAGCATTAGTATAGATATTGAGCCAGTTACCACAATAACCAGTACTTCCTTCTTAATTGGGTGCTTATGTGGGTATTGTTGATTAGGGTAATTCACAAAATTGTGTCCTAGATGATAACAATTGTTTCAAAAAAGTTTCTAAGGGTGGTATCATTATATGTTCTTCAAAGCTTCTCTTTTTATTATCTTCCTTTATTTACACACATAAAAAACCTTTTCTTTCTGCTCAAAGTCACTTTTAAGCAATTTTTTAGTAAAAACAGAAAATTAAGTAAAACAATTAGCAATTGAATGTCAACCGCGGCCATTCAATCCCAAATGATGTCAGATTTGCCACCGGCTGCTCCAGTGTGGGGCAGTGGTGAAACCCCACCTAGTGTTTTCCATCTGGCAGGAAAACGCGCTCAGTCTAGATTGTCCATTCCAAATAAGTCCTTGGGTCAGTTTAGTCCGCCCAAGGATCTCGCCATCCACCATGCATAAACCCAGGGGTGCCTCACAACCCACTCATTCTCCCCAGCTCCCAGCTCCATTTTGGCCTTTGAGTCAAGTATGGTAAATTGTTCCCATACAAGGAATGTGCAATTATTGACCTGGCCCAGGCAGTGATGAAGCCAGCTGGCTTCATCAACTTCCGCCCCTTTAAGGGGTATTTTTACCTCAGCTTCACCTGCAAAGCTGACGCCGCCACTGCAGCTACTGTGCCCTTTGTCTTCAATGGCACCCCTATGCTAACAACATGCACCTGGATCCCCACTGACACCACTATGGTGGTTCAGTTCGCGGGGTTGCCCACTCACCTCCCCCACAGTACTCCATCAGGAGTTAATGGATGGATTAGCCTCATATGGCTCCAACCCCATCCTTCAGTTCGTGGTCCCTTAATGGGGCCACTCATCTAGCTAGGCCTTAAGCATTTGCCACAATGAGCCCCATAATTCTTAAAATTGCTTTATTGATTCCACCCCATTACATCATACCCTCAGCCCCCAACCACACATTCTGGGCCCGTGTAGAGGGTGGAAGGACAATCTTTCCTTCCTGCTTTGAGTTAGAACACTCAAAGCGCAAATCTCCCTCCCTTGCAACTTCCTCAGACCCAGCGTGGTCGTTGCAAGGCCCCCAATTTTCCTCACACCCCACTACTTTTCTGACATGGGGTATAATCCAACCCCCTCCCCCAAAGCCTGCTGCCACCTCGGTGCCTGCTGCAGCCAATCAGCCCCTCCCTCAGGCCAGTGCCACATGCGCCTCATCCAATCAGGGATCGGCTTGGACTAATGTGGGTTCCCACATTATTCTGCAATCGCCAGCCACACCACTTCAATTTGCTGACCAAAATTTTGAGTTTGATTTGAACCCATGGTCCTCATTGGCTGAAACTGATGAGATGGGTAATTCTATAGAGGCCTTGCAACCCACCTATGACGAATTTGTCCAGAGTCAAACTCCCAAACTGGTTGCCCAATGATATTACACCTCCTAACAGGACGCCGTGGAGTTCCGCTCAGACTACCAGCTCGCTGTCGCAGCAGCCACCCATCCTGATGTAACCTCTATCTGTGAAATGGCAGAGTCATCAGTAGCAGCGCTAGCCATGGATATCCTGCCCCCCATCTTCAGGACATCCACACCCAAAAACCACAAAATGACCATTGAAATTTCCCACAGGCGCGCTAAGGATGCCATCCAGAAAGTGGTTTCCGCCTTGCAAGCCAACTCTCGTGTTACCTGTGCCTCCATGACTTCACTGTCCCAGCTCCCTGCCCTCCGCATTAAGACGGAGGCCACTCTTACCAAATACATTGGTGACTTGCTGTTTTACGATCAATTCCTCAAGCAGCCACTTGTTACCAACCTTGCTCCCCATATCGCTGATCACCCCACCCCTTTGCTCTCCCCCTTGGCTTGTGCTCTCACCGATGAGGTAAATGAGACTGAGAATGAGCCCCCTGATCCCCCTCCCCTTCCGCCATGGTAGGATGAGCGCCTTGGCATTTTCCCACCTGGTAGGTTGGTATTTCAATTGTTAAGTTCTACCCATTCTTTGAACGGTCATTTTCTTTCAGTCTGAGAATTTAGTTAGTTCAGTTTTTTGTTTTGTCGCTTTCTGCACTTCAATAATGTCCATCCCCTGGTTGGCGTGCCTCATAATAAATTAAAATTTTTTTACACACATAAGCATCCTTTTGTATACTACATCATCCTTGGTGCTGAACAATAATGCCTCAATTTTGAAGGTTCCTTGTGAGTCCAGAAATTTTTGACTCTTTCATTGACTTCACTCCTTTCAAGGTTAACATACACATTCTTAGTTGGAGATGGAACATGAAGGAACTAAGCAGGATAGTATTCACGGCCAACATATCTGGGATCTGTGAAAATGTTGATACTTCAGGTAGCATCTCGACATGTATTTAGCAGCAATCTCTGTCCTTCCTATATTCCTCTATAGAAAAAGCTTGTTTAAATTTTTTGCAAACATTTAGTGATATTAAATTATTACATTAACACTTCTTTAACTTCAGTTGAGGTTTTAGGAAGCAGACGTCCCAAGAAAACAAGGCTTCTATCAGAAGCCCTCAGAACCCATTATAGCAACCCTAGTGTTGTTGATTTGTCAACTAGAAATAAGCTAAATCTTTGCTACTGAGGCTAAATGTGATCTTCTTTGTCATTTTGTATGAAAAAGGTAGGCACTACATATGGGTTCTGACGGAAATGCTATAAATCTAGACAAATAGAGGCAATATTCTTCCACTCACTATAATACTTTGGCAACACACTGAATGATCACTTTGATCAATATAGTATTAACCTAGATGAGATACAAAATAAATTGAGAGATAGAGATTTTTTTATTGGGTTTATCCACATATCCAATGACTTCTTCCTTACAGTTCAAAATCACTCAGCACCTTAAGCTAATTTATTGCATGTTTATGGCAATTTTTAAAGATAATTATGACGCTATTTGCACCTACATCTATTATCTACCTCCTTGCCTTTCCACTTAACCATTAGACATGGGCTGAACGTCCTGTGTATACGCCACCCATTAAAACTTTAATCTGCATACAAGTTCCAATAATATTTTACTGTATTTGGACATAATATGGAATTATTAAAGTTATGTCAAAAAATGCTATTTAACCAGTTCTAGGTGAAATATCAGTAATCAATAAGCGCAGCCACTTGAACATAAAATTATGAGATCATTAAGGCAATCAAATCATGTTAAAAATTAGAAAATAAAAGACCCTAAGAGCTATTAATAACCTATTTATATACTATCTAACTCTAAGAAAACTATACCTGCAAGGCCCATTTTGTTTGGTTCTTACTCAAGACAATGTGGATATACAAGAGCATGGAACTTGCACCTTCTCATATCTTTATAAAATTGTTTATAGCATCATGAATGATTTCCAATTTACTAAAAATAAATTATTATGGCTTATTGCCAAGAAATTTTTTCAACCTATTTTTTTATTTATTAGAGGATGGCCAACCAGGGGACTGACACATACAATATATAGGAAAGGAAAGTAAAGAGGGGGAGCACATTAAACATCAGAACCAGAAAGACAGGACGGGACATGGTACACTTGGGTGTGGCTAGTAGCCACGAATTGTGGGTGACTATGACCTTGAGAGACTTGACAGCTCAAGGGCTAGAAGGGTGTACCGCCTATAGATATTGTGAGGTTTTCAGTGTCACATCGAAGGAACCAGATTGGGAGCCAATTACCCATCTGTTTCTTCCATTTGTGTTTTAGTGATCCGAATATACAGGCTTGGAAGTGGTCGGCCAAGTGGGTGTGGAACCTGACGATAGCTTGGTTAATGTTGTGGAAGATCCCGTTGAAGGCATCAAGTGCAATTGTGTGAATGGACCATATTGCAATACTCACAATTATAGCCCTTAGCGTCTGGGGGATAGGTGAGATTGTGTTGAGTGCTAGGATATCATGGGATAATCAGAATTCAGCTTTTGGTGATTGCTGGAATAAGTACATCACATTGGCTCAGATAGTCTTGGATGGCGGGCAATCTTCCAGGCGGTAATCAAGCGCGTTGTGTCTGCTGCAGATGGCGCATGACTTGAACATTGAGAAGGTGCAGTCAGCTGTTTTAAACGTATGACGCATGTAGCGCCACACTGTGGAGCTCACATGTGGGGATAAGAGGGGTCAAGTGATGAGGTCCCACATCTTCCTTTGGGTGCTCAAGTCATATGGGACGTCTTAGTAATCTAGATAGTCAATCTGGGATAGAGGGAAAGGTGGTAGTGGGGCAGATGCGCTGGTCACAGTTTGTCCTCTGTGGAGTCACATATACTCTATTGGCGGGTTAGTATCATCAGATTGTTGTGCATAGGAGAAACTCCAACCCCCTTGTCTTAGACTTTACAGGACGCGTTTATAGTAGCTGTTGGTGTTGTGCGGTCCTGCGGCTATTGGGTGTGTTGTTAGGTACTTCATCAGTGTTGTGGGGTTGGATGGGCACATCAGATGTGGTGCCTTTGCAAGTTGGTTTGGGCTGCCTTGGTCCAGTAGGGGGAAAGCGGGTTGGGCGACGTTGTCATAGCTATCCATGAGCTAAAGATCTGCGTTGCTCGTTCCATGAAGTTGAGCAGCCCTATCCCGCCTTTCTTCCGTTGGCCATACATGGTCTCCAGCCTGACTGGTGCGCGGTATCCAGACCACAGCCAGTTCTGCAGAAGCTTGTAGACTGCGCTGGTAAAGTTGGTGGAGAAAGTAACTGCGTAAGCAACTAACCATAACTTTGACAAGATCAGGGAGTTGCTAAAACAACCCTTTTAGCTAAACTAGATTTACTCCTCCGCATGCTTGTCATCCTTTTTGTGATGTTGTCCAATACTTTGGTTTCAATGTTATCAAGTGCATATCCACCAGCCTCAAGCCATATTCTCAGATGATGGACTGGGTTGGTGGCGGGGTGGGGTGCGAAGAGTAAGCACAGTGGTTTTATTGGCGTAGGTCTTTGTCTTGTGGTAGGATGTGCGGTGGGTTAGTTTGGTCAGTTGTGGGAGGGGGGTCCAATTTGAGCTGAATTTGTCATTACAATTACCTCTGTTCTCTGTTTGTTCAGCTTGGCGTTACTCAAAGACTCATATTGGTGGATAATGCGCTCAATTGCTCTGGCATCCCTATTGCCTGAGACACTGACTACGCAGTTGTCAGAAAAGGCGAGCATCTTGGTTGGTAGTTGTCCCTCCAACCTGATTCCAGAGAGCTTGGAGTTTACTATGCGGAGGAGAGGGTCAAGGCTGAAATTGTATAGTAGGGGGATATGCGGGTCACCTTGTTTGAGGCCCCTTTTTGGGGTGATGGTGTCAGTTAGGCTCTGGTCCTCTGATTGCAAACCTGGCCGAGCATCTTAAGAGGAGCGCCCAGTTTATAAAGCGGGATGGGAGGTTAAAGGCCTTTAGACATTGTTCCAAGTAGTCCCAGTGCACTCGGTCATATGCTTTCTTTTGGTCCAGGAAAGCAAGGGCGCCAGTGGGGTTAGCTTGGCAGATGTTGGCTATGGTGTGAATGTTATCACAAATCGAGCAATTGGGGATAAAGCCATACTGATGGGGGGATAGGGCTTTATGTGCAATGCATCCCAGACGCTTAGCTAAGATTTTTGTTAGTATTTTATTATTGGTGTTGGTGAGAGCAATTGGACGCCAATTGTTTAGGTCTGCCTGGTCTCCTTTTTTAAAGAGTGTGACCACATATGCGTCTTGGCCGCCAGGTAGAAGGGCTTTGTCCTCTAGGCTTTTGTACATAGTTGCTAGTAGTACTGGGGCGATGTAATCGAAATACTTTTTGTAAAAATCATATGGGAGGCCATCAGGCTCAGGGCACTTGTGGCGCGATAGTTGAGTTTATTACCTCCCATAGTTCCTATCTAGTGATGGGTTTGGCAGGGTCTGGTTTATCAGCTATATTGTCAATATTAGCAGATGATGGAAAGTTTTTTATTTTGATAGGTGCCACTAAATCCGCCGTGTACAGGTCGGTGTAAAACTGGTGTAATTCAGCCAATATTTCAGATGGTGTGGACGCCAGTGTGTCATCTGCTCGATGGACCTGTGTGCAGGTTGCTGAGATTGAGATTGGTTTAAAGCAGTGGAAGAAATGGGCCATGTGGGTTTTGACAGATAGAATTTATTTTGATTTGTGCCATACTTTGACATAGTGCTGGTGTTTTTAAAGAGGGAGTTGACTTGTGCAGATGTTTGGAACCACAGGCGTCCCAATTGAGGGCTGTATCCCTCGCGGGGTGTGTTGTTTTCTAAGTGTTGGAGCTGTCTGATAGCCTTATTAATTGTCACAGATGTTGCGGTCAGCTTTCTGGAGTTCAAGTGACAGGCTTTCTTGGCTACTCTAGTCTTGAAAATTTTCCACTCGGTAATATGGTTCCCTGTAGGTGGTCATTTTTTTGTCTGTGTTGTTATCACGTTCTCAATACAAAGCTTAAGCTCTGGAAGGTGGATGGTGCTTGGGTGAACTTTGTGCCAGGTCAGTGGCTTTTGGTACTTTGCTGCGGATGATAGTTTTATTGAAACCATTTGGTGGTCAGAGAGGGGGATAATTGTTGTTGTAAAATTTGATACATGGTGACAGAAATCTACAGGGGCGAGCATCAGGTCGATCTGGGTCATAGAGACCAGTTGGTGTTATTGTAGTGGGGCCTCATCATGTTGGCCAGAGTGGTGGCCTGTTTGGGGATGGTGTTGTATAGGTCCAGTGTTGCTTTTAGTAAGCAAAGTTCCGTGTGGCTGCAGAATATGGCCTTTGTTTTGGGCCAGCGGTCAGTTATAGGATTAAGCTAGCAATTGAAATCTCCCACAAAAAATGTTGTCTCAGTGAAGAGGATCAAGAGGATATCAGAAAAAAAAATTGGCGGTCATTTGGGGTATAAACGCATGCCACGGCGAAATTTTATCCATTCCACTCAAAATTTGTTAGAAGCAGCTGTCCCTCCAGGAGGGAGAATGTGCTTCAAATATTAACTGTGGGATTGTGGCTGGATCGAATTACCACCCCTCAGTGGTACGTCCAAAAGGATTTAGCTGGGAGGAGCATGGTTGACCATGACCCCTCCTCCCCCAGTGGACAGTGGGGTTCTTGGACAGCCAAGATGTCCACGGGGATATTGCGCAGGAAAGCCATTTTTTTGGCCTGGGACATGGGGGCTTTGGCATACACAATGTTGAGCGTCCCTATGGTGATTGCAGTAATCCGCACATCATGAACGTTGGGGCGACCCACTGGGGTCACCCCATTCCTTAGCAGTGCAGGTCATACTATGAGTTTGGGGCCAATCAGACAGGATGGTTCCAGCATGTTGCTTGGTGGTCGTAGCATCAGTTTTGTTTGGTTTCTTCAGGCTCAGATTACTCCATGGAGCTTGGCTCTGGCATTGATTGTGTTGTGCCCCACCAGCGTAAAATTTTCCGCTACTTACCTGTGGGATATATGTGTAGAAGCTAGGTGTCAGGGCAACTGGGTTTTGTGCGGGAGCATTGTCACTTTGTGAATGGCTGGGATGATCTTCCATATCATACTCATGGACCACATTGTTGCTGGTCACGTGTGATTGGCTTGGAGGATCCACAGTGGTGCATGGTAGTTCTGCTTCAGTGTAATTGGAGGCATCTGAAAATTGTGTTTGTAAATTTTTTTTTAATTTTGTTGAATCTTATGTGGGGGATCAGAAAGGTTATTTTGTTGCGCTGCCATGGCATCTGACTGGATCTAGTCTTGGGAAATTGTGGTGTGGGATTGGGTTTTGGCAGAACTCGTGGCCTGCTTGCAGGCAGCCTGTGTGTGACAGCGATCCTTGCGCAAAATGGGTTTGACTAAAGAAAGTTTAGCTCTTTTGCCCCAGTGGAAGGCGTAAGTGGCGTCCTTCATTTTACCAAAGGTTGGGCTCATTTCATCCATATCATCCTCACAAAATTCTGGTGCTTCCACCCCACATTTGATAGGGCACGCGTGGTCCTTGTGGCCTAGAGCTGAGCAGAAGCTGCAGATGGGTGGAGTGTGTTCTGGTGTGATGCAGAAGGGGCGAGATATGCTTCTGTCAGGGAGATTGATGGTCACCTTGTGTGGAATGAGGGTGATATCTTCTACCACATCCTGGTCAAGTTCAATAATGGCTATTGCCTTCCCTGTGCATAGGTGGGGCAAGAGGGGAATTTTTGAATTCAAATTTTTTAATTTCGCCATAATTTTCTAGGCCCATGTGGAGTTCATCCTCAAGGATATTATGGTGCACAGTGCTTGGGAGTCAGTCAAAAATGATGAACATGTCATTTGCCTCATTCTATCATGTGTGCACCATGCGGATAATGCAATCTTCTTTGTTAATTTTTATGGAAAATTTGGTTTTTGCTGCATCTGCTGCTTCCTCCATGGTCATGAACCTGACATCCACCCATCCTCTATGTAACTTTTAAAATTTACTAAGACAGTGTTTGGGAAATTTGTGGAGAAGACTCTCCATATTTTCTCATGACTAAAGGGAGGTATCACTGACCATAATTCTAAGGTCATGCTCAAGGGAGGACAAGGGTTGGGAATGTTCTATTTTTATGAAAGCGCCCAATTTTTATAGAAATTGTAAAACTCCAGGTGCAGCATTATGCTCACCTTATTTTTGGGGGAGGTTGTTTAACGTGCTGCTGGGGAGTTTTTCTCCGATGGGTTGGGTGGATTTAAGGCCTTTTGCACTGGCCACTTTAGCCCAGCTGGTGTTGGTGTGTACAAATCTGCTCATTTTCCTGGTTGATTGTCAAATTTGGATAATTTGTGGAGAATCGTGTTACTACTAGTGATAGTAATGGTAAAGAAAAGCCCTATCATTTTCAATTTAAAAAATATATTTTCTTATTAATAATTTCTCAATTAATAAAGACTATCTTTTAAACAACACCCAAAATTTCCAGGATTGTAAATGAGTTTTTTAGGTTCTTAACTTACTATTTTCTCGCGCCACACATACAAATATGGTCTTTTTATCAATGATGCTAGGTAATGGTTAATTTATTATATCCCTCCAAAGAAGAGGTGTTTATTTCAATTGATAAAGATGGAGTTATGAGGACGACTTACTATATTCTATTGCATAATCAATCTAAAACTTCAATACACCATTATTCATTTTTTTTATTAATTTTCTGTATGCCTTGTTAAATGGGTAGATAATTAAAAAATGAACCCACTTTTGAATCCACCCCTCAAGGCTTTGCCTTACTTCAAAGGACCCTTATAAAGCTGATGCTTTAAGTGGTTGAGCTCTTTATGTATGACCGGTTTATCAAGACAAATAACTTACTAAATTTGTTCTGGTTAGATCTAGACACTGTCATCTCAGTGGTACCAAAAGCTTAAGAATCTATATTAAATAAAATTTAGATAGGAACGCTTCTTTATACCCCCATTGGCTAAAATTGTGATTCCATTTGTCATGCGGTTTTTGTCATGACTCTGACCTTCAAATCTCTCAAACCTATTTGCTCCAACAGTTACCCCAGTATTGATCAAGTTTGCACATATGGTTTGCAAGTATGTATGAGTGATGATTGTCCATTCATATTTATGACTTTTAGAATTGTCACGCCGTGTTCCTCATTGCTTTTTATACTTTTTTCGAAATTTAAATACAATATAATAACTAAAATCATTGTTCTAAATGATAAATATACCCCTAAAATCAGGACACTATATTATAAAGGCTGAGGAATTTCTATAAATAAACCCTAACACTACCCTATAAAAAAGTACCAAATTATCAAAGCTAAGTTTTATAAAAGTTTTTCTGGCGAAGCCAGTTTTATATTCAGACTAAGAAATGACCACTGCTCATATTAGTATACAGTGCTCTGAGAGAAGCATGACTTTGTCTGTGTACAAGGTTTCAGTAGTAAAAAGATTTTGGAAGTTCCAGCTAAGGACTTCAACTGTAATTAGTGTGTAAAGGCTAAGCACTACAGAGAATTTTTTGATAATACAATGATTACTGAGTTGCATGCCATTAAATGCACTTGAGCGGTACTAGTCCAAGTGCAACGGGTCAGAAGAGGTCATCTTTTGGAGACTTGAGACCATTATCCACAGGCAAGTTATTCATTTCTATTTATTAAAGGCATTATAGTGTTGAGAATAGCTACTACAAACCCAAGGCAGTGCTAGGATCTTCACAAGATTTGACAATAAGTTTTATTCATTGTCAAGTGAAAAGAGTTAGAGAACCAATACTGGGTGAATATATTGTATAAGAAGTTGGCGGTTGATTTAGCGGTTTTTTCTGGGAGCTCAACTGTTTTAGCCCACTTTATAAATAAAAAATTGCCACTATAATATGTTAGTTTCCTCCTAAGGACTTGAGAGCAACCTATAACATTTAGATTAATGGTCTTTCAAGTCTTCTTGATCATTTACAGGTTCTTATATTTGACTTTATGTGGCGAATTTTTCAGCCATAATATATAAGCGTTTAACACCACACTTACATAGTTTAAGTTCTCATTACAAAAGTAGAAATTATTTAGTTTTTTTTATGTTTTTGAGCTTTCCATGTCTAAGCGTTTAGTGGGTTTTTAGATAACATGTACCTGTTTTGAAGATCATATTTAGGGTAAACAGTCTACATCAACTTTCTTGTAAAAAGTTCGTCTAGAAACTGTGTTTTTTAAATGTTGCTTTAGTTTTTTTCATTTCATCTACTTCATCCCACCACTAAGGCTTCATGATCAAGACTTTTAGTATCTCAACCTCATTTTTTTAATGAAGCAAAGGTAGTTGAGTGAGTCCATCCACTCTCATGTGGCAAGTTTTGAGACCAAAAAATTTGATTATCTTATTAATATAGCTTCAGAGACATCGCGATAAAATCCCAGTTAAATCTTCTATATTTTGTAGCCATCACAAGAAAGCATATTAGGTTAAAACTGTGAAAGCTATCCTATATAAAAAGGTCAGTAGTATTTTACTATATGTAGGAAGCCGACTTTTTCAAAAAGTCATTGTAATTGCGTTTGTCTTTAAGAGGGCCTTGATTTAGTAAAATACTGGATGATCAATGTTGTCTTCTTCAGACTGCAATAGTATGTCTCCCACGGCAAGAATGGAGGTATCTGTGAATAGAATAAAATGGTTTCCATATTCAGGCTGTCGCAAAATTATTTTTTAAAAACTCCTATATGGTTTTTAGTTCAGCCTTATGTTCTATTCCCCTTATAGATAATGTATCCCTAGATAATAGGTGGACAAATGGATTACTAAGTTAGAAAAAAATGGAAAAAATCAGGTAATATCCCACCATTCCACGAAACTCAAATGTCTTGCAAACTTTTTATTCTTAGTCTTAGTAGATAGCTTTGATTTTATCATAATGCGGCGGATCCCTTATCACAATATAGAGTATCATAAGAATCATACTTCATGTTAAAAGTACACTTGTGAGTTTGATCTTTATGCTACTCTTTATTAATAATCAAATACTGATTAGAGATGTTCTAAATTATCAGTGAAGGTCTTTTAATATACAGTGTTGTTGTTGAGATAGACTATCCAAAGCCTAGCATGATATATTGCATATTGTGATCCATCACCGTTAAAATGTAGCAGGCGCTTTTAACAATATGGTGGGCGTCTATTGGGGTAAATTAATATATAATTGCAGCTCAATGCTCATGTTTCTTGATCTTTTTGCAAAAGGTCCATTTCCATACGCCACTGCCTAAGTCCAGTGCTGAAAAGTTTAATCCAAAGAGCTGATATAGAAAATTATTATGCGTGGAATCAGATTATTTCTCTTCAGGTTGAGGCTATCCAATTTTAAAGTAGTGCATTACAATATATGCCTAACATTTTTATTTCTTAGCAAGAGCAACGGGGGAGATAAGTGCTCTCATAGATAAACTAGTAAGCTGGCGTCCTATAGCTTTTTTGGTCAGTCTTAATTTATTCCACAACCTACAAATACATTATGCCTTTGCTTTTACTGGGAAATTCACCTACCTCAATTGTATGGGTCCAAATCTTCATAAGGCTATATTTGACATCTGACGTTATAATATTTTATTTTTCTAGTTTTTTTTGAAATTTCGCAAGTTCCTCTTAATAAATTTTATTGCATATTTGTACTTGTGTCAATGTACATTTTAGGTTGTTAGCTAAGGAAACCAGATTGTGTTGCATGTCAATGACTAAAAAAGTTAGTATTGCCAACATGGACTAGATACCATTTTCATAATTTTTTTTTTTTTCTTTACTCTTATTTCTTCTATAAGAGTAGCCAAGTAGTTTAAATAGGTTGCTAGTAAGTTGATACATCATTTCTGGAAGTAATTGAGGCTAGGTACTGGAATCATCAATTCAGAGATATGCAATAGGTTTTTAAGTTCTTTTATTGTAACTATAAGGGCATCCACCATGTTCATTAAGTTGAGTTGGGCGATCTACCCATTTTGATCAAGGAAAGGGAAGGGGCCCTGAGCATACTCACCAGAAAAATAGCTGTTTTAGTGCACACCATAGATAAACGCTTATGTACACCGCTCCTCACAAATTTAACTTTACTTTATCTCAAAATTGCAGGAAATTTGTTTCAGTCATAACTCATAATTCTGATGTAATCAGCTTAAAGAAAATAGAGATTGTGTGTAATAAATCCACTTGAAAACCAGTAGATTGGAATTTGTCCCTGATAGGGGCTGAATTATAGATCTTGATCTAGCAGAAATTTCTTGAGAAGCCAAACAAATTCTTTTGTAAACATAAGAATGGGCGATGTAAGAATTCCAGCGCCCAGACAAGCTAATGAGATCGCCATAGAAAAACACAAAAGACCCCACCCTCAATTGAAAAACTTTATCTTTGCACAAAAGTCTCAACATTCTCTAGAAGAGACGTACATCCATTTAACAGAAATGTTTTGCAGTCTCCTCTACTCACTTACCATAAATTACAAAAACCAGGCACTCTTCTAAATGTAGAGTTTTGGGTCATTTCATTGTATTCTCTGATAAAGAGTAAATTCCACCCAATAATCCTTTTATATCTTAAATTTATAAAAAAATCTGCCCTCTTTGAAGAAACTACTGAAACTTATGGGGGGCCCACGCGCATTAATATCTGTAATGGCAGTGGCCGTCTCTCTAGTGCTTGCTGCTTTAGCACCCCTTGGCAGAGAAAATCCCATGAATCATCCCCCAAGAAAAGTCGCTACCACCATTTGTTTGAGAAACTGTAGATATGAATAATCAACCTAAATTTGACATCCAGTCATTTAATTTGATCCGCCATAATCAGGAGGAAGTCAAAAACCTTAATCTAGCGGATTCAAATATTAAAAATGCTGGCAAAATCAAAACCAGTTGTAGTTGCCACTCCTCGCTTTGAAGTGTTCACCCAGGCAAATCTTGTCTTTGATTCTAATTTTTACCCTTGATGGTCAGATCAGCCACCTCTGCCCAACCCAACCATTTTATCCTCAATGCGAAAAGCATGATCAAGACTAGTGCTAGTACTCAGTTTAGTGGTTAGAATGGAGATGATCTTTATTAATCGGTAATTATCACACCTATCCCCCACAAACATACTCAAAAGTAATTAGAATGGCAATGCCGTGAGGACTATGGATGCTATCCTGGGTATCTTAGTATCCCCAATGGGAGCCAAGATTTCCTTGGCACGATGGTTGTCTGACATAAAACCCCATGTAATTAACAATGCTGTTATGCTAATGGACCAAGACCTGTTCAATATGGGTTTGTTTAAAGTTAAAAATTTTATACAGTCTCTTGCGTGCTCTCTTGACATGTTGTCTTGGGTAGTGTTGTTCAGGGCCATTAATCAAGTACTTCTTGCTTTAGCAGCACAATCAATTACACTCATTGAACGCCCAATCCTGCAATGTAACGGTGTTGGCATCCACTTCTTGCCCTTCAGAAGAGGTAGCCCGCCAGGTGCTGGGAGTGTTAGTGGAACTCAAATTGCGAGCTACCTTAAATGGAACTACTGAGGCCTCTGAAGACCACTAATCACATGCACTACTGGATGACTTGAAAGGTGAAGTAAAAAATTGGGCCCGCACCTTACTATACTAAAACTCTTATCTAGGGGAGGCAGCTCTCTCACTTTTTATGATTTAAATCTATGGTAGTCATCCCGGCGTCAAGGCCTCACCTCCTATTTTAACTATTCTGATAGCAAGGCCTGGACGCAAGTTTAAATGACCACATCAAGGTTTTTCAGCAACTAGATGATCCCATCCAACTCCCTGAGGACATTGCCATGGATGCTTTTTGGCTTCCCTTAATAAGGAGCGAGATCTCATATGGCATGGTACAATGGACCTTTAACCTTAGAGGGAGGCTACAATCTGGCCTAACAGATTAAGTCCCGCCTCAGAACCAGACTAACCAAAAAAATGACCCCGCATAAACTGTACCACCACTATACCAAATCAACCCATCCGCTCCCAAGAATGGAGTGCTTGTATTGTTTGACGATGAGAAAAAACAGACAGCAGTACAGATGTGTAACAAGATCAAGTAACCGGTGGCATTATTGAATCCACTCAGTGAAAGAGAGTTACCAAGAAGTATCTACCACACTAGAAGTGTTCACCCCTTTCTAACTATGTCATCTTAGTGCTTTAATATAGTATAAATATTGAGATCTCATTCCAACTCCCATGACCTTAGTACCTACCCAATCTTAAATATCACGGCCAGCCTTCCCTTAATCAAGTAAATCTCTTAATCAACATCAGAAAACCTTAGGATCTTGGTCGTGTAGTCCAACCCACATGGACCCAGACTTAACAATCTCACGGGTAATGTAGCAAACAAACCCTCAAACACTCTTTTTATTCTTATGGACCTAAAGGCCTCAGCGTTGTCCCCCTACTAACTCGAGACAATGGAAAAAGTTGAGAAAACCTTCTCTTTAATCTGAATATTGAAAATATCAGCCATGTTTGCTACTAAGAGATTCATTAGATCCCACAATGGCCCCATTATCTTACGTCCCTGTGGCAGCAATTCCCTCCCAATATCTCAACATATCAAAGGATTAATCCAAGTTGGCCGCAAACTTGAATACCACTTCCAGAGTGTGCGCCTTGAAAAGTTTTAATAAATTTGTTAAGCTTCTTTTATGTTCAGCGTGGACATCACATTCAGTTTGAGATATGCTGTTGTTAACGCTCTAATCAACATGGGTGCCTCCATAAATTTTATAGATCTCAAGTTGGCAAAGCCTGAATTCTAGAAGTTCCCACAGGGGCCTAATAATGCTTTCCTTAAGAGTAACAATGGTCACTTCCCTTATGCGAGCCATTGCACATTTTGCCCACAGTCATTGTTTCCATACTGACTTATAAGTGATTCTTGACATAATTTACCCCATGATCCTGGGCTTAGGATGGTAGCGCCAACAATCAGTAACCATTAACCTAGCAAAATATTCTTGCCTTCATGACTTTCTATTAATCCAGAGAAACTCTTCTGCTTTTTACTCTGAGAAAAAGGGAATTATTTAGCAGCCACCTTGGGGTACTCCACCTCTGATGAAATAGCAGATTTGCCTACAATGCCCCCTAGTACTTAGATCCTACAAAGAGATTTTTGACATAGATAGGGTAAATCATATGCCGCCCCACTTTGAGTAAAATATCAACTTCTGCTTGACCGTTACCTTATCAAAATAAATTGCACATTTTACCTATACACTGAAGTGAGGACAAGCCTTGGGAAACCTAGATTGAGAAGATGATGGCTATTGGGTGGTTAATTAAAGAACCTCGTTAATATACTCCCCAACGGTCTTTGCTAGAGGCCTGATGGTACCTGCAGCCCACCGTAGACTATGGCCACCTAAATAACTAATTCTGACCCATACCCGCTTCCACTTGAGGCCATGATCTCCCAAGGGTTTGTAAAAACAAAGGTGTTTTCAAAATTGAACCTGGTAAACACATTCCACCAGATGCTGATGAAGGAAGGACAATAATGGCTAACAGTCTATAAAAAAACCATAGAATAATTTTAGTTTGGTGTCATGCAGTTCTATCTTAGTAAAATGACCACGCTGTTTTCCAGGAGGGTCATTGAACACGTTCTTTGATGCCTCCACTTCACTTGTGCAGTGGTATATATTGACGACATTTTGGTTCACTCCCCATGCCAGAACAACATGAAAAGAATTGGTAGCGTTGGCTGTCGCCTTACAGAGAGTGGACCTGCACATAAAACCATCAAAATGTGATTTTTTAAGATGAAGTAAAATTCCTAGGAAACTTGGTACTTAAGTATGGACATTAAATCGCCTTTTCAAACTAGAAGCAATAAGGGCGTGGGCAGCTCCTACCACCCTGAAACAGCTTTGCAGTTTCCTAAGATTTGTTACTTTATTTGAAATTCTACAGGCATTATTATAACTGGATGCCCCTCTCCATTCACTAATGGGCAAGAACATACTGTTCATCTGGTCAAAGTATTAGAGGAGGGTTTTTGACACTAGTAAAAAAAATTTACTTATGCGCCCATCTTGCACCCAATGAAGACAACACATTCATAGTACCATGTGATGCCTCTGCTAGCGCTGTAAGGGCAGTAATGCTACAGGAGCATGACATCCGCAAACATTAAGCATCATACTTTCCAGAATATTCACTTTTAACAAATGCTCGTGAGCAATATATGACAAAGATCTGGAAGCCATCATGTGTTCAATGATTCACTGGCGATACTTGCTGCAGGGGGCGTTGTACATAGTTAAGGTTCACACAGAACGCAAATAACTCATGTACTACTGCTTACCACAGTTTCTAGTTCATTGTCAAATTAGAATGTCCATGACCACTCAACTTCAATTCTAAATAAATGTTTGTTTGATGGTGATGCATATGTTACCAGGTATCCTGTGTAGAAGCGTGTCTGCCAGACAAAATTCCCTAGAGGGCTTCAAATTAGATGGTGATTCCCCTAGAACATTTTATGTGTGAGCCACCAGTGGAGGCGGCAGTCTTCGCCGCCATCACAAATCCTCAACATCCAAAATCCCGCACATCAGGCCAGAGTCAATCCGCCAATAATCTGATAACCCCACTCAACATTGTATTCTAAAATTACTTAACGCCAAACCAAATATTCCCTTTATAGAATCTGTACTAAATGCCCAATTTAAAATCTGGAATAACAGGCACCAAAAGATAAAATACATCTGGGAAAGAGCCCAACTGGTGGGTACATCGATGAATCCCCCCTTGGGTTGGGACCATCTAGTACTAAAAAAAGAGCCCAACTGGTTTGTATCTCAAAAGGATAGGGTGATTTAAGGCTGCAATCAAATATGGGTACAAGAAACTCTACGCTAATAGTTCATAAGGAAACATCATTTTTGCCAATTATGGGACACCCAAGAGTCAAAAAACGCATTAACCTGATAAATAGAGCATATGACTGGGACAGGATAACAAAGGACATGCCACCTGGGTAGAGAGCCGCCTAATATTCACGCTAGTGAAGTCTGACAGAACAGGATGATATGGATTGTTGCACCCAATTCAACAGGCGGTGGGACTATAGATGTCAATACCAGTAGATTTCACTTTGGTCTTCCCACCAGCCAGGGTCTTTACGTGATGATGGTGGCTGTGGATTGGTTTACAATTACGCTATTTGACAGTTTACTTGAAGACAACCACGACTGTGGACTTGGCTCAGCTATTTGTATCCCACGTTTTTAACATGTTTGGAATACCTCAAGCAGTGAAAGCAACAGGGGGTTTTAGTCCAAATCAAAATAATTGGGAATCCCTTTGTGAAAACGCTAAAAATTAAAACCTGCCAGTCATTGTCATAGCACCCCCCGTCTGATGGACATATGGATCAAACCAATAAGTCACTTGAATTATACCTTTAGTGAAGAAGCAGTTGGCTAAAACCTCTCAGGACACCAAGCTATTTGTGGATCAAAAATGAAGAGCTGCCCCACGCTATTATACACGAGATCTTGCAATGGGGGACACAAAGAACCTTGTTTTAGATTATGATATAACTGAATGATAAGCCCTATGTAGTTATTGTGGAATGGGTGAGATTGACCAAACTGAGTAGTATAATATTGATGAGATTCCCTTGATATAAAGTGATAGGGTGATACCAAGCTTTCAGACAATTATTTAGTGGATTGCCTCCATATCAGGGAAAAGGCGATGTCAACGTGAAACAAATTAATTAGTAGATTTCCTCAAATTAAGTCGATTTTTAATTTAAAGAATAGTAGATTCTTCCAGAGCCAATGAGAATATGGCAGAACTGAACAGTCTAAGCAAAAGAGTTGGTTTCAACCAAAGTTGCTGATATATAAGTGAGATAAAAAGATTGAAACGGGAGTATTTTTGGATCTAAAAAGAGAGTGTAACAGCAAGTATCCACTATAAATATTAAGTTATAATTAAGAAGTGTCGTTAGAGCAATTGCTTCATAATTATTATATTTATTTAAGTGTTTTCTGAGTACTGGCGATCTCAATATTGTCCATCCTACTGCTCAGTGGGATCAACCTGTGCAAAACCCTTCAGGCGTATAGAAAATATATCGCCAAAATTATAAAGAACCTCAACCTCAAAATTCCATGTCATAAATTGGCTTGTTAGAGGGCAGGCCATTCCCATCATTAAGGCTCTGGACAATGGATATTTACATCAGTAGCTTCCTCAACATAGGATAAATCATTGGGCTTTTCATGTTTCCCTGTTGTCTCCTTTCAAAGGCAAGAAACTATTGAAAATTGAACTAATACTGATAGATTGACCACAGGAATTTGAGGTTGAGACTTCTGGATGTGTGGAGAGTCAAGCGCTGGAATACAATACCTGGTGGCTTGGTTTGGGTATTTAGCTTATGACAACAGGTGGATCCTTGATCAAGGCTGTACCAACTTCCGTGAACTGATTAAGATATTCCACGCTAAAACCCTAAAGAACCTGTGCTCTCCACTTTCAAACCCATGTTTGTCATGGCTATTATATTTACTAAGCAACACAAGAATTATGCTTTAGTAACAGTGCCAGAAAGAGTTGTAGACACTGTCTTTCAAGGAAGGGGTAATATAAGGGACCCCGCCATGTCCATTAAAGTAGATTGTGTGATATATCCCTTCTGATTAAAGAAAGGAAAGAGGACCAAGAATACCCACTAGCAAAAATAGAAAATTCAGTACATACCATAAATGAACACTGAGTGTCCACCGCTCCTCCCAAATTTTTTTATACTACATCACAAAATAGCAGGGAAAATTTCACATCCATAACTCAATTCCAATGTTATCTGTTTGAAGAGATTTGATAGTGTGTGTAAAAAAAGCCACTTGAGTATCAGCAGAGTGAAATTTGATTCTAGAAGGGGGCGGAAATATAGAGTGTGATCCAGAAGTAATTTCTTGAGCATCACAAATTATTTTTGTAAACATAAAAGAAGGACGATGAAAGAATGCCAGCGCCCAGACAAGCTAGTGAAGATAGCCAGAGAAACCCACATAAGAATTAACCAACAAATGTCAAACTGCAATATTGAAAAAAAGCCCAGCGATATTATGAAGATATGTGCATCCAGAGGTCTGAAATATTATGCAGTCCCTTCTACTCATTTCCTTAAAAGTATAAGAACCTGGCACTCTTCTAATGATAGAGTACTGGGTTATTTCATTATATCCTTTGATAAAGAGTTAATTACACCCAAGAAAACCTTTATATCTCTATAAATTATAAAAGATTCATGCCTCTCTGAAAAAAACACTCGAACCTATGGAGGACCCACACTCAAAAATCTGTAAAGGCAGTGTCCTGCTCTCTATTGATTTATGCTTTAGCATACTTTTGCAGAGAGAATCCATGAATCATACCCAAGAAATGTCTCAATCTTCATTAGTTTGAGAAACTGTATATATGAATAGTCAACCAAAACAATACAACTGTCATCTAATCTGATCCGCCATAATCAGGAGGAAGTCAAAAACTCTAATCTAGCGGATTTAAATAATGAAGATGCTGGCAGAATCAAACCAGCAATGCAGATGCCTTTTCTCACTATCAATTGTGCGCCCAAGAAAATCTTGGCTTTAGTTTTAATTTACACACCAGATGGTAAGAACAGCTACCCCCACACAACCCAACTGGTCTCCCCTCAGTGCAAGAATCATGATCAAGACTATTGCTGGAACTCAGTTTAAAGGTTGAATTGGGATGATGTTCATTGATGGGTTTTACACACCTATCCCCTGTGGATCTAAAGATAAAATAATCATTAAAGCAATGCCATGCGGACTAAGGATTCTATAGTTGGTAATAAATTACCCTCAATAGAAGCCAGTCTTTCCTTAACATGTCAGTTTTGTGACAGTAACGTTAATTGATGAAACTTTATTCTGCTGATTGTTCCTCATTTCTTTGGATGTATATGAAAGGGATCCCATCAGAAGCATCTACTGACTCTAGAAGATTCCTTGCGTTTTATCCGAGAGGTTATAATGAAAGTTAAAGTTAAAATGAGAAGTTCAATTTGACAAAAATTATCCCCTTTTCTGGGCTCATTATTATTCATCACAAAAAGGAAAATTTATAGTTTAATAGTGAAAGATACTCTACATTCATACTGGTGGCTCTTCTATACAATAATGAACTGAATATTAATGAGCCTTTCATAATTACTATTATCAAACATTTTTCTGGAGCTTAGAAAACTAGTTTAACAATTTGGAGTGGCCATGATACATGTGCACATATGGCTTCATGTTTTTTAGTTTATGATGCAAATACTTAATAGTATCTAAGGTAAAGGTCAGCTTGAACTTCATGATTATTAAGAAAAAAATGTTAGTTGGAGATCCTGTATCTAATATTGCCATTTTTAAACTTTTTGTATAATCATTAATATCTACATGTATTTACTTAAAGCTAGGTGTTAGATCTAAGATTATATTTCAGGATAAAGGTTGCGTTGAGTTTTTTTGCAATATAAGTATTTTCCCTTGGTTTTCATTAGATTGCAAACAATTTATGTATTTAATTTAAGATCTAGGAGTTGGTTGGAACCAATAAATGTGTCAAAAACTTATGGACCTCAGAGGATTTGATTTAGATAGGTGTCTTCCTGGACTTGGGCAGCTTCAACGCTCTTGGCGTTCAAATGGTCTGGGATGTTGAGTTCTGCAGTGATGCCTACACCACATAACCTAGTAACTTTTTAGCCCCCTTCAGCTTAGTTGTCAAAAATGTTCTCAATGCAAGATGAGTAGGTTTTAAAGGGTTATAAATAAAGTATTTGGTACTGGTTGCAATAGGGGTACCCATCTCTAAGCTGACTCGTTTTTTCCCTACTCAGCTAAGGCAGGGATCTTCTTGAGTTATTAATTCTTCTTGTGGTCGAACTTCTTGCAGAAGCTAAACTTGGTTTATTTTTTTTAAGTTACGATCTTTTATTAAAAGTATTGGCTTTACTAGGGCTTTTTCTCAGACTTGGTATGTAAATATTAATGACATTTAGTAGAGCCTCCTTGGTAATGAGAACAATATTGATCTGCATTTGAGATGGTGATATGTATATAAATCAGGGTCATTGTGTGTTTCATCTATGACAGCAGCCAAGGCGTCAAGAGTAACCATTTATAAGGTCAGCAGAGGTTATCCTCAATAAAGAAGAAAGCATTATATTTGACTGGTGTTTAAATTTAGCGTAGTCTATTCAGTATAGAGGCTTTTTTAGCACTAGATAGTCCCTACCTAAAGAAGATACACCAATCTTCAAATATAGAGCTTGTTTCTTCTTGTTTAGGTTTTGCTTAGATTCAAATTCATCAATGAGCACTTTTCCAACTTCCTCTAAGGTGTTTTATTTTGTCCATATGTGGGAACGTTCTTTCTTGGGCTATGAGTTTAAAAAAGTAAGATATGCTTATCATTTTAAAGTTTGTATGCACCCTCAATGGCGGTTTAATGAACATTAAGGAAATAAGTAATTATGCTTACATCTGGTCTAAGCCTAAACTTGAAGGATGTTATAGTAAGGTTGGGTTTACACCAGAGATGGCATGTACCCTAGGGTCTAGCACTTGATACTCTTCAATCAAAAATCAATTTGATAAAGGTCTTGGGAATTCAGTATATGGTCTTGTATATGTTCAAAATGCCTTTCCACATATCTAGAGGTGAGTTGTGGAATATTACTTTTATTCCCATGCGTCTTTATAAAACAATTTTTAAAAATTATAAGCTCTTAAGGCAGAGATAAAGAGGTGTAATAATACTTCTTACAGTGTAGAGGGAATAGTATTAAGAGCTTGGCATCTTCCAACTTTCATTCCAATTGATTAGGTCCTCCATATACCTTCACATCTATTTTTAGTAATATTGGTGCCTACATAAGAGGGTGTCCACGCCTTTATTTGTGGTGGTGCTAAAAGTTAGATAAAAACGTTCTTGATACAGCACTTTGACTTCAAGCCTAAGTGATTATATTTGATGGGGAAGGGGGCCAGGGTCTTCCTGTCCTTTACAACCTGAAGCACATTTAAGAGCGGGTAAAAATGGGAGTGGGGCATTGGAGGATAGAGGGTGGGGGTTCCCATCTGCCGCAGATTTGAGGGCGCATGTGAGGGTTGGCAAAAATGAGAGTGTGCACTGTCAGAATGTAGCGGAAGATAGTAAGAGGTTTGTTATCATCATCAAGAAGACAAGTGATGTACATCAGCTCAACTTGAGAGCTATATGTAACGTGTCATATTTAACTATTTACATAACACAAAGAAGATTTTAGGGCATGTTTGGTTTTGGGAAGTGGGAGTAAAATGATGCCAACTTGGTGGCAACAGCGCATGAGTGGTCCATGGCAAATGCAAGCTCTTTAATCTTGTCGTGAGCTTCCTCAGGAAGTTAGCTGAGTAATTAGGGCAGGGATACCCTTGTAAAGTGGCTCCATATTCTTATGGAGATATGAATGAGGAGGGTGTTGGGGGCAGCAACCGCTTTAATGGCGAGCTGGCATGTGATTTTTAATTTGGAAAGCCCTTACAAGGAAAGAGATATCACTGACAGTTGAACTTAAGAGTCTGGAAAATCTCCAAAAATAAAGCTTAAAAAGTACTTTCAGAAGTTTTTCTAAGTTTTGGTGACTCATTTGAGATATTTTTGGTAGCTTATATAGTTCAAATTTGGATTAGAAATGGGAGATCGTTGTTTAGGGCAGAAGCAATTTTTCTTAAACCAACAACCAAGACAATTTTATAAAGGCCTGAGAAGCAACTTGCTCCTTAATAGTTAAGTAAGTTGGGTTTTGATTGGCTGGTGCAGTAGGATCTGCGGATGCAGCAGTTGTATGAAGTGGAGTGAGTATTAGACCTCATTTAAATATTCCTACCTGAGTGGCAGTGGGCCCAACGTTTGACAGAGGAGAGGCAGAAGCCTCTGAAGCGGCAAGGGAGGTGCACTTTTGCAAATAAAGTGTCAAACCTAAAGCACATTGGCATAGGTAAAGACATTTTCTACACAGACCTGAATGAATGGTTGGTGACAGAGAGGATTACGTATTAGGGAGATTTGCAATATGGGTCCTAGTGGAAGGGTATATTTTCACAAAAGGAAAGTCCTTGTGAGGCGACTAAGCGTAATGGGAAGCATAAGCCAAAGGACAAAATTGGTGCTGTAAGCTGCCAATTCGTCCAAGGAATTCCTTCTGTAGTTTCTTGGGGAGAAGTAGTTTGGCAGGATTTAGAACTGAAGCACCAGAGTGGCTTCCACTGGCAGCCAAGTGCAGTTAGTGTGGATTATAGTATCTGTATAAATGAGCGTCCTAGTTCCCACGACTATAGCCTCTGATTCACTGGAGAAGCCCTGATTGAAGTACCCTTTGTAAGGGAATGAAATTAAAAAAACACTTTGTTTAAACACCTCTTGTGCCATCACAGTAGTGGCTAAAATTGTGAAAAAATAATTACACATAAATTCCAGAAGGTTGAAGTATAGGTTGCACCAGAGGAGCACCAGGGGGCTTCTAAGCACGGCCTGAGACCACGAAATGTATTGATCATGGCTCCAAGGGAGAAAACAGGTAATATGGGAGGCTTAGATGAGCCAGCCTGGTATGCTTTGATAGCATTTAAAAAACTCCAGGAGGCGGCGCTAAACCACCCCACACAGTGGCAGCAGGCATCAAATTAAACAAGAACCCAAAGTTTTCGAGATGGCAACTGTTGTATTTTATCTCTTAATTACATATTCAATTTTAAATAAAAAATAAGCTATCAGAAAAAAGTGAGAAAAAATTCATGCCTTTACACTCAGCAGTCTATTATGGCTGACAAAATTTGAATAGAGGTTCATTATGCAGTAGATCCCAATAATCTGCATTGTCATGATGGCGGTAGACTTCTATTAGAGCTTTTCTTCAAGACATTTTGACGCCTAGCTTTTTTTTTCTAGTTGCATATATAGTGACAAGAGTTTTTGAAGTTGCTTAAGTGGCCTGAATTACAACGTTTTATAGTGACAGTGCTACTCTTGTTAAAAGGTTTTGGTTTAACACTGGAGCTTCAAAGATTAATTAAATTCATGCTCTCTAAAGAAGCTTAAAACTTTCTTTAAATAGAACTCTAGATTACTAATTCAGCCATCATTAAACTGTCAAATGACAGAATACTGATCGTCCATTTTACTATGAGTTGGTCTTTGTGCTAACAAAACTCAGTTATGAAAGGCGATAAAAATTGTTGGTCACTACATTTGAAATTGTATGATACTTCTATAATAGTTACATTGCTTGCTTTAAATATGTAAGTCCCAGCGCTCAACCCTTGAAGTTTGACCATGCCACCTTCATTTTTAAGAGGTTACATGATCCCCCTGCTAAGCCCCTCCTAGCTAATGCTTCCTGGAACATACATAGATGAACGCTGGGTTACAGCTTTTCCATAAGGGGACCTATCTCCCTCTTCCCGTTTCACAGTCAGCCTCTGTAAGTGTCATTCCTAGAATTTCCGCTTTATGAACGCTAAAACAGTAAAAGACTACATTTATCTTATTGCCAAACCTCCTTTCCCTAGTTTCCCAATTTAGTGCTCCTTACCAACCCTCCTGGGATAGATAGCGGTAATCTGACATGTCATCATGCTAGGAGATTCAGTAGACACTTAAGACTAAAGTTGCATGTTGTTTCAAACCTATTGGACTACCCAGTGAAGCTCTAAAATTATTGGATCCCTTGCATTTCTTCAAATAACTTAAATTAATTTAATTCATAGGACATTTTTTTTATTAGTTTCTTACCTATTCCTAAGACCAACTCTTTAAAGTTACTCTTATTTTCTTCTGAATTGACACAATATTGGTATTAGGTGCTACTCCAGGCCTCATGAAAGCGCCCCAGACCTTGCATTACTGAGCGCCTATATAAGGGGTGCCTATTTATTGTCAGATTTTGGTCAACTACTTAGTAACTTTTATCTAAATTATTAGTAAATTATTTCCATATAATGCAAGTGTTATCTGCTTTAATTCAATTATTTTGTAACTTATGTAAGTACTTCTCAGCCATTAGTGACCAACCACCAGAAAACATTTTCCTGTAGAAAGTAATCATCTCATGTTGCTTCCTGTGCTACCTCTTAGTGTTAGTATATGCCCCCAATATTTTCATTTGCCATCAACTTAAACACTTAGATCAACCTATTCTTTCAAATCTTATCCAACCTGAATTTCCACACTTCCTTGGAACCAAAACCTTTGTACAGGGAAGCTTCCCAGTGCAGTGCATGACACAAGAAACATCCTAAAATCCTAAAAAATATTCTTAAGATTAAAAAATATGCTATGAAGTGGGATCAGTTAGAAATTCACTAAATGTTTGGAAAATGACGCAATACCTATTAAGCTGCAAGATGATGCTATGTAGCCAGTTGCAACCTATAGATGAAGTAATAGTGCAAAAAATAATGAAAGTTTAATTTGTAACCAAACCAAAGGGGTACAGAATCCCATTAATTGCTTATTCAAGCCTTGAAGTCACAAAACTCATCAATTAATAGAACTTATTTTAAAATTAATAATTCTCTAATGTTTATCCCATTATGGTCAGCTTAACTCACGCCAACATATTATTAATTTGACTATGTATTGGAACCCAAGCAAAATATTCCACCAAATTTAATTTAAATCGCAACTCAACGTTTGTCACTAAAGCTATGACTCTAGTATACCTATCACTATAATGTAGAAACGCCAACAATAAACTCACCCCATATATCATTAACTAATCATCTAAGTACTGCTGTAATCATGGCTGTTGAGATTACCCTTTTAATTTTCAAGCCTTATCCTGGGGTAGACCTTAAAAAATCCCTTAAGGTCAAGTCTCAGGGTAATAGGTTAAAAGCCTAATATCATTTAATTTATCAAAGGGTCTGGAATCCTTTGGATCTTAAGTCTCAGTTCGATTTCCTACACAATTTGGGATGAATTCATTCTTATCTGATCCTACAAGGTACTAGGTAGCAACCGTGTTATAGTATTTAATTTTTATTTTTTTGGGAAGGCCAACCATGGGACGGATACTTCTGATAAACTCCAATTACAGAACACCACAATATAACGAGAAGCACCCCAGATGAACTGTAGCTATCTACTGTTGCCAGAGGGGCTTCCAGTGGAAGGAATAGAGGGAGTGACATGGGATTCCTGGGCCAAAACTGAACAAAATGAAGGAAAGGATCTGACAAGAGGAAACAGATGGGGAACCAGGATGACACCAACTGGCGTTGGTAGGATGGCAGGTGGCCAAACAGCAAAGTTGAAAGTTATCCATGAGGTGGGAATGGAAGATATGCACAGCTTCACGTAGCATTGGGAAGTGCCAGAGAGTGCATCAAGGAAATGGTGTGGGTCTTCCATAGCGCTATTGCAACAATTAAGGCGCAGAGTGATGGGTGGATAGGGGAGTTTATGAAAAATGGTGAAGATTTTCTTGGATAGGATGAAAGCCTTCTCACTCTCCTGGTAAAAGAGGCGCATAACATCCCGCCAAATTGCTTGTTGGGCGGGCAAACTTTCAAGCGATGGATTAAAGGTTCATATTGACCGCATATAATGCATGGAATTTATTAGGCATTGGACCGCTCAGACGTTCGGTACACTTTTATCAGGCATCTCCACACATGGGCGCGAATTTGGGGTTGTAAAATAGGATGATGTGTGTAACGTTAAATGTCTTTCTGGGTCTCCAAAGTTTACAGGATGCTGAGCTTGTCAAGGTAATCCACAGGGCAATGAGGTGGGGACGTTAGGTATTAGGTTGTTTAAAAAGACTTGCCCATGGACTTCTTGTTTAGAACGGAGAGTAGGGCGACCCCTCTGGGCGGTGTGTTCACTGATGCTGATTCTTCACTCAGCGCTCCACATGGAGAGGAGAATTCATTTGAAGTGGGGTGACGTACCATGCGGGCTCATGGCAGAGAGATGAGAGGCCAGATAGTTTAGTAGAGAATGGAGTAGCTAGGATTGCTTCAGCCCAGGGTGCGGGAAAAATTAAAGAAGACCGCACGTGACCAGTGTTTGGCTGGGAGTGTGGAGTTGATGACTGCAGAGATCCAGGTGCCAAGTATTTTGGCGGCATGGGCCTCAAAGGTGAGCATGCCCATACCTCCACTATGGCAAGGGCCAAACATGACATCCAGGCACTCTGGCGTGGGCGAACTAACCAAAATCACCCTTGTAGGAGGGCGTATAAAGAGGTGAAGAAAGTGGGTAAAAGGCAATATCATGGGCCACAAACCAGACATTAGACAGGAGCATAGAGTTTGCAAGAACAAACCAGCTTGGTAAGGTACTCTGGTGGGCTCTGAGGGAAGCGATGCACTTTGTGACATTTTCTAAGATATGGTGCTCCATCACCAACAAGGCATACCCTCCCACACCCAGCCACACTCCCAAATGGCGTACTGGACCAGCAGTGGATCTTGGAACAAAAGGGATCTTAAGCGGGGTGGTATGGGGTGGGCAGTGCAAGTGAACCTGTGAGCTAGCTGCTGAAGAAGGTAGGTAATGGGGTGCTGAGGACCGGCAGGTTTGGTACCAGCCAAGGAGAATGATTTCAGTTTTGGAGGTGTAAAGTGTGGCGTTACTGACCCTAAAGTAATCCTGGATAGTAGCCTCAAGCGCGCGTGCATCTTGGTTGTTAGACACCCCAACCACACAATCTTCAGCAAATGCAAGCATCTCAACTAGTGGTTGGCCTTGCACATGGACACTATTAAGGCGGGCATGCACATTGCATAGAAGTGGGTTGAGGCTGAAGTTTTACAAGAGTGGGATTAAAGGTCTCCTTTGCGGAGGCCCATTTTAGGTTAAACCACATCTGTGAGGAAACCAGGGCCACACAAATCCATTGTGGCAGACTCTGTAAGCAACATCCCCCAATTAATGAACTGATGGTGGACATGGAACTTGTGGAGGCAGGCTTTGAGGTAATCCAAGTTTACCCTATCATAAGCCTTCTGCTGGTCTCTTGAATTTTTTATTACACTTCCAATGGGGCAGGTTT
This sequence comes from Massospora cicadina, assembly GCA_022478985.1. Classification (NCBI taxonomy): domain Eukaryota; kingdom Fungi; phylum Entomophthoromycota; class Entomophthoromycetes; order Entomophthorales; family Entomophthoraceae; genus Massospora; species Massospora cicadina. Next base: position 144,533 of record JAKSZP010014590.1, read on the forward strand.
TCTCTAAAATTTACATTGATTGGATTCTCCAAAAAGTAATCAATTTAAACGAAAATACAGGTTATAATTCGACCTACTTTTTAATATCAAAAAGAGGGGATATTTATAGGCTTCCTATCTGCTCATAATTTATCAGAGCGAATTAATCTCTGCGCAATTGAATCCTCAATCAACTAATTGGGTGAGATTGATCGTTAACCTTGATAGATTGTGATATTTTGCTCGCTCCTTCCAATGATGTCAGGGGAGTTGATAATGTGAATTTTTTGGAGATATGAGAATTCAGTGAAATACTGACACTTCCCCCTCAAGATTTGATCACGGTGGATGGTGACTTCTTAAAAACCTAGGATGAATACAATTTGCCACTATACCAGTATCAACATAAACAATCGAATACTCTAATCCTTTTCAGAATATAACTTGATAGGGACCAGAAAAATTATTTCCTAACTTTTAGTTTACCCACCAGGCCGAAAATGGTAGTACATAATGTAATCTCCAATCTGGTATTCAGGTAAGAAAGGTTTGTGTTGATTACTCCTTTGAGTCTCTTTTCGAATGGTTGTTTTAATTTGACTTCATTGCTTGAGCTTGAAGACAAATAATCTTGTAGGCCAGTTTCCTCATAATTAAATCAGAATTCTCTGGATTTCTTTCCTCAAGGATTGTCTGAACACTAGAAGGGATTAAAGGATCCCGCCATATATGCATTTAAAAGGGGACATCTTGATAATGTGATGATAGCTTATCTGATATGCAAATAAGGCACTAGACAAAATTTTTTTACCAAGTTATGTCAGTGGATGCCTTCTTCCTTAGAATTGAGACTTGGGTTCCATTAAATCATTCATTGGCCCCATTTGTAGATGGATTATATGGAACAACAAATCGCTTAGCAGTGTTAAGTAATTTGGCTAATTCCTGTATAAGTTGCAAGGTGAAGTTAGTCCCATTATCTGACATAAGGACCTTGGGACACCCATGTTGAGAAATGATATGTTGGTATAGGAATATCACGGTAGTTTTAGCTGAAGGGGTAGCAATGGAAATGGCCTCAACCCAATTAGTTAAATGGTTGACAGCCATAAAGATATACTGATGTCCATGCAATCCTCGAGGGAAAGGACCTACAACGTCAACGCTAACCACCTCAAATGCCTTAGTTGGAGGCATACTTGGTGTTGAAAAGTAGGGTTAGTAGTTCCATGGCGTTTACAAATAAGATATGAGTCAAGGGTCTCAGATGAATTCATTCATGATTCCAATAGTATCGAGTCTTCAACCCTTCTTGAGTCTTTTTTAAGCCGTTATGACTTACTTGTTCATTACCTTCCATTACAGCATGAAATCTAATGTTGGGATTCAGAAAGGGTAACCACTTGGATTTGACTTTCTTATACAAAGCTCCGTCCTGAATTATAGTATCTGTGGTAATTGATCTTAAAAAGGCTCAATACTCTTCATTTTCTTAAATTTAAACTTATTGTGGGGAAGGCCGACCATGGGATGGACACTTCCAAATATGACTCAGAAGAGACAAAACTTAGTACCAGGGGAGGCACCCCAGAGAAGCGATGCTATCTCTTGTTGCCAGCGGGAACGCCACTTATGGGGAGAGGGAGGAAACATGTGAAGGGGCCATAGCCACAATTGAGCACGTGTGGAGGAAGGTGTCTGATTTGATGAACCAAACTGGGAACCAGGAAGAGACCAGCTGTCAGCGACGTGGTGGGAGGTATCCAAACATCCATGCTTGAAAATGGTCCACCAAATGGGACCGGAATCTGTGTACCACTTCTGGGAGGGTGGGGGTGGAGCCTGCGATGGCATCTAAGACAATCGTGTGGATGGTCCACATGGCGATTGCAACCACCAAAGCACGAAGGGAGGGCAGAAGGGGGAGGCCATTGATAGAGCGAACATATCTCTTGACAGACTGAAGGGATGCGTTTGATCCTGGCCCAGAAGACGTTGAACTTCGCCTCTCTCTCTCTCTCTCTCTCTCTCTCTCTCTCTCTCTCTCTCTCACACACACACACACACGCCATATCACTTTAGAGGTAGGGCACTTCTCCAGGTGGTGAAACAGCGTTCCATACTGGCCACACACGACACAGGATGAGTGTAAAGTGTTAGAGTGCTCAGCTGTACGATACACCCGCCTCAGGCAGCGCCACACATGGGAGCGGACTTGAGGTTGCAACAGAGGATGGTGTACATATTTCTAGATATTTTTTTGGGTCTCAATGGAGTAAGGGATGTCCATCATGTCCAGGTAGTCCACCCTGGATAGGACATGGAGCCGAATTGGGATCACGCCATCATGGATGGGTAGCCCCTGTACCTCTTGTGTGAACTGAGGAGAGGGGCGGCCTCTTTGGGTTGTATATCCGCTGATACGAATTCTCCACTCTGCGCTTTGCATGGAGAGTAGGATCCATTTGTAGTGGGTTTTTGTCCCGTGAGGACCTGTGGCCGATGTTTGTGATGCGAGGTATTTCATCAGGGAGTGGGGGTTTGATGGATTGTTGAGGCCCAAGGCATGGGAGAAGTTGGAGCGGGCTGCGCGGGACCAGTGTTGGGAGGGGAGTGTAGGGGTGGTGACGGCCGCAATCCAGGTACCCAGGATCTTGGTGGCATGGGCTTTGAAGTCAAGCAGGCCCATGCCACCTTGATGATGAGGGCCAAACATGACCTCTAACCGCACTGGTGGAAGGCGGCCCAACCAAAGCCATCCTTGCAGCAAGGCGTACAAGGATTTGTAGAAGCTTGGGGAGAAGGGGATGGCATGGGCTCCAAACCAGACTTTGGAGAGGAGCATGGAGTTGGCTAAAACAATCCTGCCAGTAAGGGAAGTAGGGTGGGCTTTGAGAGAGGCGATTCGCTTCGTCACGTTATCCAGAATATGGCACTCCATTTCTGCTGACGCGTATCTGCCTGCCTCCATCCACACGCCCAGATGGCGTACTGGTCCTATGGTAGGACGTGGCACGAAGGGGAGCACCAGTTGGGCGGTGTGTTTTGAATCAGTAGGGCGAGGATGTGGGTGAGCAGATGGGCCAGGTTGGGAACTAATTGCTGGGGTCCAGCAGTTCTGAAACTGACCAAGGAGGATGATTTCGGTTTTGGAAGCATTCAGTGCCGCGTTGCTTACCCGGGAATACTCCTGGATAAGAGCTTCAAGCGCGCGTGCATCTTTATTATTAGACACCCCAACCACACAATCATCTGCAAACGCCGTTATCTTGACTGGGGCTTGGCCTGGCACGTGGACCCAGTGAGTTGGGCATTCACATTTCGCAGTAGTGGGTCAAGGCTGAAGTTGTATAAGAGTGGGCTGAGGGGGTCCCCTTGTCGCAAGCCTCTTTGAGGGCAGACTACTTCTGTTAGGAAGCCAGGGCCACGCATTGCCATTGTTGCCGATTCTGTGAGCAGCATTACCCAGTTGATGAAGCGAGGGGGTAGGCGGAATTGATGGAGGCAGGCCCTGAGGTATTCCCAGTTTACTCTATCATAGGCCTTTTATTGGTCCAAGAATACAAGTGCCCCAGAGGCTGTGGACTGACATACATTAGCCACAGAGTGCATGTTATCCCATATCGACCTTCTGGGATGAAACTGAATTGTTCTGGGGAGATGGTGGCAGATGCTACAGTCTCTAAACGGTTAGCCATGATTTTTGTCATAATTTTGGTGTCTGTGTTTGTAAGATAAATGGGGCGCCAGTTGGCTAAGTCTAGCTTATCCCCTTTCTTGAAGAGTGTGACAGTGAAGGCCTCATGTCCTCCTGGTAGGAGGCGCGTTTCCATCAGGCTTTGGTTAAGTGAGGCGAGCAGCAATGGGGATATATATTTGAAATATTTTTTGTAGAATTTATATGGAATGCCATCTGGGCCTGGGCATTTTCAGTTTGGTGCACCGCGAATGGCTGTCCATAATTCATTCGGAGTAATCAAATTCATTATTGGGTATCAGAAAATGGAGCGGATTTGGGCTCGGCCAAGAAATTCTGCCATTTCAGTCAGCTGAATTGGGTCAGAGCAGTACAACTCAGAGTAATACTGTTGCATTTCGATTGCCACTTCAGCCAATGTATCCGCAATGGAATTATCTAATCTTTGCACCTGTGTGCAGGCCACACTCTGGCGTGGTGCAAAATTTTTTTTAAAGAAATGTGCGGTGTACTTATCACTTTTTGTGATGCGTGTGGCCCTGTACTGAATACAAACCCAATGTTTGTGTTGTCTTTCGAGTGCGTTGAGGTGGGCAGCTGCCTCAGCCCATTTCCATCCCCATGCAGAGCTGTATCCTGTAACTGGGATGTTGGACTCTAAGTGTGCCAATTCTGCCAGAGTGCGCGAGATAACTGCTGATGTGGCTCGTGAGCATCTGGAGGAGAGATGGCGAGAGTGACAGATGGTGTCCTCTTTGAAAGTTGCCCATGTGGAAATGGGGTCCGCGCAAAATGGTGTAACAAACTTTTTCGCCATAGTTGCCTCTTCTACCCATATGGAAAATCCTGGTGACCTGAGCTCAGGGGGGCAGATTTTGTACCAATGTGGGGCCTTAGCAGCTGTGACAGGTAGGTGGTAGGTTAGCAATCCCAGTCGATGGTCAGAGAATTCCACTTTTGTTGTCTTGAAGTGGGAGATGTGGGGTTGAAATTTCGCCAGCCTAAGAATAACGTTGATGTGGGTAATGGACCTTAATTGGCCGTTGTGGACGTGGGGCCATGTCATGTTTTCGAGCAGTGGGGCATGCTGTGGCAGTGCATCCATTAACCCAAGGGTGGCCTTTCAAACGCGTAGTTCTATGTGACCCTGGGGGGCATGGGGTGAGGTAGGCCACCGGTCCGTTGGTGTGTTTAGCCAACAGTTCATGTCACCAACTATGAAGGAGTTTGGTAGTAGTGGGAGGGAATTGACCAACAAGAAAAATTCCTGAGGATCACGTGCACCATTTGGGGCGTAGATGTTGACAATTGCGTGTGCTATGTCAGCCCATGAGAAGATGACAACAAGCACTAGGCCATTTAGGAATGTTTTCGAGGATAAAAATTTGAAAAAATTATTTTTCTGAATTAGCACCCCTTAGTCATCGACCAAAAGGATAGGGATGGGGGAGCATTGTTTTCCAAGATTCCTTGGAACCTCGTGGACAATGGGACTTCTGGATGGCCAGGATATCCACAGGTAAATTGTGTTGTAAAAAACTCAGTTTCCTAGCCCGGGATGGGGAGGCCTTGAGTCCAGCAATATTCAACATCCCTATGGTGAAGGTTTCCCCCATCGCACCTTAGGTGCGAGGGGGTGGGCACCTGGGCCCACCATCCTCTTCTAGATCCCCACGGGCCTTCACAGCAGCGCAGGTGTTAGCAGCAATGCTATCAGAGTTTTTGTTGATTTTTGTGGAAAGAGTCACATTGGCTTTAGCCTTCACTTTTTGTTTTCCTGACATCGGACGAATTTTTTGTGGTGCGGGTGAGTTTGATGCACCGTTGAGTGGGTCAAAAAAATTTTTTCAGTTGGGATGGGTCCCAAGTCAGTTTCAATCGAGGCTTGGGTGCAACGATTGGGTGATATCAGATCTCCCATCAGATCCTTGGATTGAGTGGCGCGCTCAGCATGGGCTTCCCAATCTGATTGGGTGATGGATTCCCAAGTCGCTTCTGCCATGAAGGTCTCCATGTCCTCCTGGTGTTGTGAGTGTGGGATGGTGGTGGTGGCCTTGGCCGCTTCCTTGGCCGCGGCCCTATGGGCCTGCTTGGCCTTCTTCCGCTCTTGTGGGGAGGCAGGCTTTTTAGTAGGTAGCAGCCTTGTGCTCCCCACGGGAAGGCCTCCTTGGTGCTTGTGGTTGGTTCATAGTGCGCCTCACCGCTGGCCATGGCTGCCAAGGGGTGCTCTTGGAATGTGACGCCCTCCTTGATGGGGCATGCGTGTGCCTTATGGCTGAATGCATCACAGTGGGTGCAAATGGGGGGCGCGCTGTCTACGGTCACCCGGAATGGGTGGGTAGTATGCCCTGCAATATCAATAAAAGTGGAGTGTGGGATCTGGGTTAGGTCCTTCGCAATCTCCTCAGTTGGGGTCAGAACTGCGATGGCTTTGCTGGTGCACAGGTGTGGCATCAGCATGAAGCGTTGCATTTCAAAAGATTGTATTTCGCTGTATACAGCGAGACCGTCTTTCAGGTGTTGTTCCAAATTGTCACATTTTACTGTAGTAGGCAAAAAGTCAAACGTGAGGAAAATTTGGTTTAATTTTGTCCATCTGGTGCATTTATTTTCGATGACCCGTTGCCCTTTGAGGAGGTCGACCACTATGTGCACCACTGCAGCCTCGTCTGCTGCCATTTTACTTTCAAAACCTAGGTCCAGCCAACCACATGACATGGAGTGAGGTGCAACGTACACCGTGGTTGGGAGAAAAGTGTGTACATCCCCACAAATTTTTCATAAAGCTGTTTGTTGGATGTCCAGAAACACCCAGACTCCATATTTCACCAATGAGAGTGGTTGGGAGAGCGGCGTGTTGATGTACTGGATGCATCGCGCTTGTCAAGTGAGGATTTCTGGGGAAATAGTGACCATTGGTTTTTTATTTTTTCTATTCCGCCACTTTTTCTGGGGCGTTTTTGAACATTTGAGGTCGCGGGCCTACCACCTGTGCCTCTTACCTTACTTGCCCAACTGCTCCCTGACATGGGCGCAGACTAATCTCCTCTGTGAGATTATCAAACTAGAAACAGACTTGAATTGAATAAGTTGCAAAAGTGATTGCAATGAGAGAGAACAATTTGATCAGAACAACTTTTCAATTGTCTAAAGCTTAATTGTACATTATATAAGATGTTACTTCAACCTTTATTTAATATATGAGAAGATAGCTATCTTAAACTCTGTTTGTTAAAATCATAATCCTCTGAACATTTGTAAAGTTTTAAAGCCTAACTTTTAATTTACTTGATTAGATGTCTTAACTTTAAAAGCACTCATTTAGCTGCTGTTTTAATAATTCTCCCGTAAAACTACATTGTAATCACTTTCATTGGCTGGACAATAAACTTAAACTGCTATCTGGCCAATTTATTTTAAAGATAACCTGATTTAACCTCTTTTGAGTTACTTTCTAATCAAAACAACCAATTGTCTACTGTAGTGCTATCTTCACCCATTCAAACACCGAATTACTCCAAATAAGGAATTTTTCATTATTGAAAAACTCCGGTAGCTTCATATTTCCCCCCAATGACATATAATTACTGGATGAAGACTTTCACTTATGGCTTTTGTCACCTCAATAAGATTAAAGGGTTCCCCCTTGGACAAGATTTGAGGGGAGCTTTGTTGGGATTTTACCCTTTTAAGGTTAAGCTTATACTGGGGTAAACCTCAGCATTTCCCTTAAGGCCAAGTCTTGGGGTATTAGGCTAAAACCTAATATGTTTTAATTCACCAAAAGATCTGTGACCCTTTGGTTATCTAGACCCTCATAGAATGATTTCTTATCCAATTGGGATGAAATTATTCTTATCTGATCCTACAAGGTGCTAGGTACAACCCTGATATAATATTATCTTATTTAGTATTATTCATTCAATACCCATTGCATCTTATATCTGACTAGATCTCTCTTGTTGGATATCAGGATATCAACCTTTATTTTAATCTATTATCAATGACCCTATAAAAGGGCCCCAAATATTTTTAAACATATCATATAGCTCGCTACCTATATATATATAATTAAAAACCTATAATATCCGGAATCCACCTCTGGCCTTTTAGCCCCTGAAGTGGCTAGATCATGTCCAAAGGGCTTGACGTTAGGATCCAATCTAAACCATATTCTAAGTATCCCAAATAATGACACCTAATCTGAGAATACATCCATCATTATATGACCCCAAGTTGAGGCCAACCTATCAGTTCAAAATAGTTATTTTAAATCATATATAATGGAATTTGGATTATCCTGAATACCGTCCTAGTAATAATTGATCTTTTCCACACCATAAAGCTTTGAGAGCACCCAGACTTTGAAAAGTAACACGTTTTTCCAAGAATGGCTTTAATAAGAATATATTATTTGATGAAGTTTTCTCCACTTTTTTGAACCAGCCAATTGCCATTGCCATCTTATATTTGGTGCATACTGCCTCTCTATTATACAGAACCTTTCAAGTGCTGAAAGCCCATGGCTTGCTTTCCCAAACAAGTCCACTAGAGAACCATCCTGACAATTTGGCCGTCCCATCTTACCAAATCCAGACCACCTTTTTGATATTGGGAGCTCTAATTCCAAGCTTGTTGATTAGGGCTGCCAAATACTTGCGGCGAGGTTACTTGCTCCAAATTAAGTATGATGAGATGAACTATAAAATTGGTAGGGCCCATCCAGGTGCAGATGATGACTGTGGACTACCACGCGTCTATGAATTATTTCAAAAGCTCTCTTTTCTGGACATGACTTTAGCTGAAGTTAAAGGAGAGTGCTTGCGCTGTTGGGTGCACATTTTGACCCTAATCTGAAATATAAGCAAATATTATATATGAGAAAGTGTTGGCAGTAGGATCTTAACTCTCTGGTGACTCTATAATATGGTTTACCAGTTGCTAAAAGAAAATATGTTTTTTTGTAATGATTATTAATAATTTAAAAAGTCATTTTTAGCTGCAGGGGCCTACCAATATTACCAGATTACTAGTGCTATTACCTTGCTTAACATATAGCAAGGAGACAAAATTATATGGATTTCAACATAATCTCTTAAGAATCTTCCAGAAGATGGAATTGGATAACAAAAGTAATGCGGTTTATTTTCAAAAAAGGTTAGGAGATCATTTAGATGGGTTGATAGACATAGACAATCACGCCACCATTGAAGTCCTTCTTAAAATCACTGTTAATCTGTTTATGGGAAGTATAATGGATTTCAGGAGCTGAATTTCTCGAAATGAGTCCATACAATAAGCAATGAAGAATGTCAATGTCATTTAGAGGGAGAGTTATGTTATTATGTCATATCCTGGTCATTTTAGTGATACATTGTTTAAGAGTATAGACTAACACGCCTCTAAAATAAATAAATAATCCATAGCCTAACCCATATATTGATTATTATAATTGGGATCAAATAGATTAAGTACTAAGGTATTACTAAATAGTGGGGCTCTAAACTTTATCAGAAGTGATGAAATGGCTAAGTGTAGCCATTGTGAAAAAGAAACTTACTGTGATCCTTGGAAATGGAAATAGTTGATGATCTACTGTTGTGCACATATTATATATCTAGAATCTTGTTATCAAAAACTGAGGCTGTTTCTGGATTTAATTTTTATAGCATAGAACATATTCTAGAACTTTGGTGCTTTTAGTGACTCAAGTGAGCACCAATTTGATAGAGTTCGGGTTTTGTAAACCTCTTACTTATAATACTCGCTTCATCTCCCTTTTTCAAATGCACAGGTTCCTGGTATATGCGTTGTTGAACTTGTTGATAATTGATTATAATGGGCATTAATACGATGAAAACTAATATTTTAGTTGAGCTGATAGGTAAGATAGTAATTAGGTCCAACGCCAACCATGTGCTTGTCCTAGTACATACTTCATTTGGAATTTAGGGACTTCTTCTCTTTAGGTTAGGCAGGACTTAACCCAAGATAAAATTCAGAGGTTCTTCTTCCTTCTTACATGCAGAACCCCTTGGAGATAGCTTTAATATATACAAAAATATATTCTTGTCTTTCCAAGAACTTTGAGCACAAAAGCAAAAACAGTATAATTATAAAAGTATTGTAACTTCTTGTTATATCTGCTTTATTATGAAAATCAAGAGAAATATATAGGGGAATTCAGTGCACTTCTCTTCGGCTGGCGCCCCAATTGGGAACAGCAGCTGTCACTGATGTTTTTAACCCTCCAGGGTCGCGCAAAACAATGATTTTCCTCATCTAATTATTTGGGTTCTCTCCCCTACTTAACTGTGATCTCTTCTAAGCTGAAACGAAGAATGTGCCCCAACTGTTTCGCTCAACTCACACCAAATTATTTTTACTTGGTAGCTGCCTGCTTGGGTGATTGAAATCTTACCCATAAACAGCAGATTGCAATCCAGAAAAAGTTAACTTTTAAAGTTTCTCTATCACAGGCTTACTAATTGCCAGTAACTCATAAACCCCTTAGTTGATCAGCAACTATGCCTGATCAAAACCTACAATTCAATTAAGTTATAAAAAATGAAATTGACATCCTTATTGCTTGTTTATTGTTGGGGATCATCCCCAATGAAACACTAATCAATCTGGAAGATTATAATCTGACGGGTCAATAATTATTCACTGATAATATTTCTCTGAACAATAGTTACCGTATATTGACTGATAACTCCAACATCCACTATTGGGATGAATCCCTAGTAGACAAGCATATTAAACATTATTGATGAAGCTGAATAAAGGTGGGAAAACTCCCACCACATTCCCGCTTTCCCAGATTACCCAGCAATGATTATTTTCTGGGGGTATACTCCACTTATATTCTGACTGTGTCCACCAGCATATTTTAAAGTTGTTTTTTGGTCCATTTCCATTCCTTGATCAATGCCTCTCAGTATAGTCCTTCACCTTTGCGTGTTTCTGTTTTGTGTCCTCCTTGCTGCCACCTCTTCAAAACATGGATCCCACAGCCTCATGCCACTCCAGCCTAGTTTAGGTATTTGCAATAAAGGCCTGGAAAGCCTGTTTCCCCCCAGGTCAGGTTTATATGACACCTCATCATTTAAAGGATCTTCTTAGATGGCCTCTCCAATTCCTATCTCCCTGTTTTCCCTCAGGCTGGACTTCATTTCTTAAGGGACTGTCAGATTCTGTGGTTGTCTCAAATATAAACCCTTCGACAACTTACAGATTGGACTGACTTTTTCTCCTAATGCTTAAGCTAATTTTTTAATTAAAAACTATTGCAATATCACAGCTCATGATTATTGCAACATGGATTTGGAAATATTATTAGAAGCTCGGGCTGAATACCCTTGAACATCTAGGCTAATCTTCTCTGCAACTATTTGGTTGAGCCAATAAACTCAAAATCAAATCAATCTAATTATTCTATTGGTAGCTTGGGATGAATACATTTGCATAGTTGGGCCAATTATAGCTGCCACAAACCTCAGCAACTAGTCCTGATTAATCAGGATCAATATTAAGTTTTCAGTATACAAAATCATTTGGGATCTACCTGAAGTTAACATTTAAAAGTCCCATGGACAATCAGACGAACAAAAAATGTAATCAATTTCCCACCTCAAGGGCAAATTATGTATGTCAGTATGCGTAATCAGCATAATATCACTTGCACATGGTCTGCCCAAATGGGAGTACCTATTGCTATTGAGAGGGCCAGTTGACATCCCTATTAAGGAGTCATTTTTGTCAGCAGTATGACAAAAACATATTTTGAGCTGGTCCTAAAATAATTTTTGTATGATAATATACGTAACCAGCAGGATAGCACTTGCACATGGACTGCCCAGATGGGAGTACCTAGTGCTATTGAGAGAGGCTTGCTGATGGCCTGATTAAGGGTATGCCATTTATAAAAATTGACCACAGAATCTCCCAGAATTTGTATTTCGTCAGCAGTATGATGAAACACATTTGGAGATGTACATAAGACCATTTTACACGCTCATTGTTTTTATTTTTGTCCCTGAAATCCTCCCAAATATGAGAGTATTTTGCCACCAATAAACCTAGCAAGAGGTCTCAGTCATATCAGTTTAAGGGCTAAACTGAGGTGTTAAAATATCTGTTTAAACTTTTGTGTTCAAATGTGGCCAGGAGATGCCCTAGAGGTATAAATACCGGCGCCTGTCCTAGAGATAATTATCAAATAATCTAGTCCAATAAAGATCTACATTATTTATATTTTTTCTGATTTGTATCTTAAGTCACTTTTGGAGAGCGTCGGCAAGCTGGGATCTTGATATCCACAGCTTGCAACTTTGCCTGCCTCAGTTGAATTTCCTAATTACAGTGGGAAAATCCAGCCTAAAATCAGCCAGAAGAGTTGGGGCTATTTGAGGATGCCTAGTGAGTTTCCAAATGGTCAAAATAATGTAAGCCACTGGAAAAAATCAAGAATCCATCAGCTGAACTTCTGTCCAATTAAGCATACAGGAATATAATTACCAAGCAAGCAATCCTCAAAATTTCACAGGGACTATTCCTGGCAAATCCAGTAATACCTGTCCTTATTCTAAAAATGCGTTTTCTTCTTTCAGTGCCTTGGGACTACTTGCAATAGAGCCTGTTTCAATTTGAGTTGGTCCTACCAATAACATTAGGGGATATCATCAGATGCTTTTCAATGATGAAAAATTAAAATCAAATTATAATATATTTTTGCATTTATAATTATATATAGTTGTTCTTTATGATTTTTTACCTTATATTATTTTTTGGTATTTTTTATCTAACCGAGGTAAGATGACCAGGGGACTAAAATTACCAAACTAAAAATTATTATAAAAAATAACGATCCAAATGAAATGCCCAAATAGACGGATTGATTGGATCATACCTAACAAAATATCCAACCAGGTGGGCAGCGAATACTGCTATCCCTCCTTGGTGGATGGGGGGATTGGGGGCTCGTCTTTGGCTGCATCCATCTCATCCCAGAGTAGAGTACGTGTTAAGGCAGATAGTAAGGGTGTGGGGGCATCAGCGGCATGGAGTTCGATATCCTTGATGACTGGAACTTCTGAATAGTTGCCAGCCATCATTATACCAACGATGTATTTGGCCAAAGCGTCTTCAGTTTTGAGGTGAGCATCTGGGAGTTTAACGAATGTGGCAATGATGATTTGGGTTATTTTTGCTTCCTTATTCCGTGCTACTGTTACCACTTTTTGGATGGCTTCAGTGACGTTTTTGTGTAAAGTTTTCATGTTGATCTTACTTTGTGCAGTAAGATTTTTGGGGATGACGGGAGGTGGAATTCCTCCTGCGAGTGCAGCCAGGGATTTGGCAGCAGCTTTGTGAAGCAGACAGCAATCTGGTGTGGTGGCTGCTTCTACTTCACGCTGGTGGTCGCTGTTTTTATTTGGTTTATTTTCTAATGCTTTTTTTGCAATGGACTTAATCTATTATTAGGCTCATAGTTCCATCTTTCATTTCCTACCCTGGTTCAGAGGTTCATGTTTTAAACTTAACCAACTATTGTGGATTAAATTTCTTTTTAAGACTTAACTACCTATCATTGTTTGCGGCCCCCACCTGGGACTTGACCAAAACTAGGGCTTAACCTATTTTTTTAGGTTCATTGGTCCTTTTGGAAACATTGCACTTAAATCTCCCCTAGATCCAATACTCAAGATTTTTGTATGGATAAGGTTCACTACACGACCTTCTTAAATGTTCTTAATTGTGTAGGCATCAGTCACCAACTTGCAATCACTTTGAATGGACTTAACAACAAAGCATCGTAAAATATGTTCTTCATCCAAAACCATGGAAGTCATAATAAGCTACACTATCCCGCACATGGTACTCCTGTATTGCTGGTCAGCTCTTGTTGTCCGTCAGCTTCGCTTTGATCCTTTTCTTCAAGGTGGTAACAAATTCATGATATTGCAGTTTAATCATAATATTGGCCAGCCAGTTCAGGTATTGAATGGTGCTCATCCCCGCTGCTGGCTCCACATCAGAATACTTATTTTGTAGAAAGGCTTTTTTCATCTATAAAGTAATTTGAACAGCGTTTCTTCCATCACTGTATGATGACTTATGGTTTAGGCAAAGGTAACCAAACAAGTTAGTTCCCCAAGCCGATGTTCTCACCACAACAAATTTTCCTAGCGCCACGGCTAGGATTCCATTAACTCTTTTTTCATCATTACTTTTGTTTATGGTCTTTATGGAACTGATACATCTCTAATCCCCATCAATTCGTTAAGCCTTGGGATTACATAGGAGGTAAAGTTGGCTCCATTGTTGCTCAAGATCACTTGAGGGAATCTGTTAAGGTAGATCACTTGATCCAAATTGAACTTTGCTTTGCTAAAAGCATCCATTTGCTCGATGATTTCGTTTTGACCCATCTAGTTAGATGTCTATTGCCACTATGATGTATTTCACACCTCCTATACTGATACTCAGGGGTCCCATCACGTCTATTCACACAGTGTGGCACGTGAATCCAATTTTTACTAGCCTGGTCATGTTACATTATTATAGGGTTTGTGGAGTTGACATTCCTCTCAACAGGTCAAGTAGTTGGCGACTTCATAATGTTTGATTCCCAGTAGTACTGGCAAATATTGTCCATGGTTTTCCTCAGACCAACATGGCTGACGACTTTGTGTTCAGCTCAGATTATTTTCGCTCATTATGTTGGCTTTGGGAATAAAAACCATTTTCCATAAATCGTTATGAATAATTGTCCATTTTTTATCTTGGTGTTTTTCATTATTTTCTTTACCACACCTTGACTTTCTTGGGGTTCTTCCCTGACATTGCCTTCAATTATCCTTTGGAATAATCCGTTTGCTTGATGATAGACAACTTGGACTTCAGGCAATTTTGATAATCCGTAAGCATTTAAGGCGCTGCTCAAGCCTGGTGTAGTATCTTGAAATTGTAGGCATGTAATTTTAAATCCCATTGGGAAGTCGCCCCTCTGGCTCCTTTAAGTTATGGAGCCTGAGTAACTTTGTGTGGTCTGTCACCACTTTTAAGTGCGTTCCACTGATATACACTCAGAATTGCCTGCATGTATATATTATTGTGAGGCATTTGTGCTTGTCACAGTAAAATCTACTATGCTGGCATTAATATTCAACTCACATTTACCACTGGATGTTTTTCTCATCTTCATCCGCTTGGCCCAAAATGGCTCCAATTACCATCAACGATGCATCAGTTTTGATGATAAATTCCTGATCAATTTAGGGTAATTTAAGACAGGACTAGTCATTATATATTAGCATACTCCATTTAAAAACTATTGGGATTCTTTGTTACACACAAATCCATTTTTGGATCCTAAAATAAGTGGAATAAAGGGTTTGCTTATTGAGAAATCCTTTATAAATCATCAATGGTAGGTGACCATTCCAAAATTAATTGAATATCCCAAACGCTCTTCAGTATTGACATCTGTTTGATTGCCAAAATCTTCAGCACTGGGGTTTCAGCCCTCTGAAGTTTACAACAAACCACAAGTACTCACGATCCTTCTTGAAGATTTGATATTTCTTCACCTTGTTTTTCAGGTTTTTATCACCAGACGCTTAAACACTTTTCTAAAGTGCTCAAAATTGTCCGTGAAGGTTCTAGTGAATACATTTATATCATCAAGTTATTTCAAGTCGCAGGATTGCTTCAGATTACCAAGGATAGAGTCTTGCTCTCTGGAAGGTGGCCGGCGCGTTACACAATCCTTGAGGCATTCAGGTCTGCTGGTAAAGTCCCTGTGCGGTGATGATCGCACATTTTTTGGTTTTCTTTTTCAATTTGATTTGCTAATATCCCAAAATTAACTCCATGTCTGAAAAGTATGTGGTGTTCACTAGTGATTGAGCGCATCATCAATCCTCAGCAGTGAATACAAATTATTTTTATTTTGTTTAATTGGCTATAACCTGATCACTATTTGATTTTGCCTTATCTTCTTTTTTACTTTAAAGATTGGACTAGCCTATGGACTCAACAATGAACAGGAGCCCATGCTCAACTATCTTGATAATTTCTTTTCTGACCACAGCTTCAGCAACTCTAGACTTTCACAGAGGTTTCATCAATATCAGAGAATATTCCCCTGTGTTGACCATGTGGATCACGTTCTTTGTGAATCCTAAGTTGTGGTCATCTTGGGCGAATATCTCCTGATACTTTCAAATAATCATAGAAAATCTTCTTGCTGCTGTTTAGATAAATCAACCAGCTGTTTTTGATCTGCTAAAAATTTGACAATTTTTGGGTAGTTTCCACCGGCAATACCATTTTGGTTAGCATTCCAAAATAATGGAGATTGCTGATCTCTGCTTTCAGGATTAGATGTAAAAATGTGATGACTTGATTTATTTCCTATCTTCTATGGTTTCTTTCTCAGTATAGCCAGTATCACATCTATTCCTCCATGTCCCAGCATAATTACTCCTGACACTACCCATGGTTCAATTCTTGATATCCTTCATGGGCCAGCAACTTCTCCATATAGTGCTCTTGGATCTTGAGCGTTAACCTTGCGCTAATGATTATCTGCATCCCAGGAAGTATATTAATCATCATTTTCGTTTTCAAGGGTATCCCGTGATTTTCTAGGATCTCCTTTGGCATCTCTCTCCATTTCGCCCAACCATCTTATACTGGATAAGAATAGTGCCATCATTTTAAAACAAGGTTATAACATTGCTCTTAATAGTAAGTGGCGGCTCTCAGTCCCGCTGATATACCAAAGGCTGGGTCTTTCCCAAAATGCTCAGGGTATTCTACTTGATACTACTTTCAGACCCATATATTCTCAGGAGCTCCGTCCCAATCAGGATATTATTTCTGGTTTGCTACATGATGGTGGGAGCTGATACCACAAGTGAACTAAAATAGTGTGGCAGCGCACCTTAGGCTCCACAGGATATTGTCATATTTTGTCCAGCCATTCTGTATTCCTTCTAGTGTACTAGGTCTGGTGAAATCTTCATTTGTTTCACCGATTTGGTCAAAATTATGTTTATTGGTACTCCACTGTCAATAAATGCCTTTATTCTCAATCTGTTAACTATAATATCCACAAAGGTGTACACAGAATATTGTAATAGGGTATCTACTGAGTAAATGCCGGCATTATTGCTGAATCAAGAGAATGAATTTGTTGTACTGATAGATCATGGAAAGATTACTTAATTTCACTAATTTTAGTGATACACTTGCCTTACCTAAACTCGTCTTGAGTAACACCTCCAGGTTCTTGGCATATTTAATCTTGTCAGCTATCTGATGAGTGTATGGTAGAGAACATCATTCACTTTTTGGGTCCATATCCTTTTTTGGCTTCATTGATGGCCTTTACATCCATATTATTAACCTGATATAGTGGATTAGTTGTTTTGTCATCTAAAAAATTGGAAATGTCTATTTTGACACTTATAATATTTGGAGGAACAGGTTTAACCGTGGTGCAAGCTTGTTCCATCTCTAGACCATGGTACCTTTTTCCAACTCCTGAATTCTTTCCTTCTCCTTCTCTTGGACTAAGTTAACCAACTACTTGTTTTTCTTACTCCAACATTGGGAAGCTGCGAGTCCCAGTTTAACACACTGGTGGAAGCAGAATGCATCTTGTCACTTGTTTTTTACTTTAGGTTTGTTCCCCAACCTGACTCAATATGATTGCTCCTCATTCATCTCAGTAAATTCTTTAGTATTTTGAGCTCAAATCTGGATAACTTTTAATGCTCTGTTTGGGGCTTTAAAAGTGGATTACAGCATTTTCAAATGATCCACCGTTTGAGATGTGAACAATTGCATTACTAATGCTGAAGCCAATGTTCAGTTAATATCATGATAGTTCCACAACACCGCTTCATTGCAATTTGGGCTTCAAAATCCGTTAGCACTTTTGCACCAGCCAGGATATGCGATTTCTAGTAGGATGGTCCGCAAAAACTACTAGGGTCTCATTTTTTTAGAACTGAATTCCCATAAAATCCAGCTTGTTTAAGAAATCTGTTTTGGGCTTCCAAATTCTAGCATGATGGCTTCCATCGGCCTCCTAATAAAACCAATTCTCCTCGTTTAGATGGGGTAACACCAGATTCTGAAAATTGGTGTTCAGGCAGTTCATGACGGTCACTGCCTTTTATTAGTCACTGAAACCAAACATCATCATCTCAAATAATTGGAAAATGCAGGGGCGTTATCCTGATTGAACTGGATGTTTTTGGTGTGCTTCAAAATTAATCCGTGGATCCACTAACAGGTGAATCCTGTCCAACGACTCTATTGACCATAGGGGTAACTTCTTTGGCCATCTCCGAAATTGCTCCAAATGACTCAGGCATATTTATGGGTGGGTTATTTTTCCCAACTAGAGTTTCAGGAAAATCATTGACAGCTTCTTCTGCCTCCATTTGTGCAAAATTTCATTATGGTTCTCAAGTTCTTCTAATGCTTCTATTTTCACGTTATCTCTTCAGTAAGCCTGCTAATGCGTTCTCACTCTGCCTCTTTCTTGGTCTTCTGAAACAATGTATTTTTAATCAATTCACCCTTCTTGCGCTTCAAGGAGTTGGCTTTTATCAGAGGTCGTTGTTGATTTATCCTACTTGTTTGACCTCTTTCTCTGCCTTCATCACTCTCCTTCTAATGCAGTGAAGTTGGCCTGTGACGCCGTGTTAATTGTGTTCTTATTGACGGTTTCAAGCTCTGATAAAAGCTTGTGTAGTTCATTCTTATATGACATATATGGTATGATCTTATTAAATTTAGCTTAACTCAACCACCTCCATTATTGAGCACCAATTATTAAAACTTTGGAGCTGGTTGTGGTTTATTTGAGCACAAATTAATAAAGTTTGGGATTTTTTACTCTTTCTGAATAATACACGCTTTGGCTCCCTAGTTAAACTTCACAGGTTCTGGTTATTCATTGTTCAACTTAATGATAATAGATTATAGTGGGAAATAGTATAATGAAGACTACTATTTTTTGAGTTGATACCCAAAATAGTAATTAATTGTAACTCCAACTTGGTGCTTGTCCTAATATTGACTTCGTCTTAAATTGTAGGGACTTCTTCCTATTTCGTCTGGTAGAACTTAAACTAGGATAAGGTTCAGAGTTTTTTCTTACTCATCACAAAAAGTCTTCAGAGAAAGCAATAATATAGACAAAGGTTCTTATCCTTCCAACAAATCTAATCACAATAGCAAAAACAGTCTATTTATAAAAGTATTTAAATTCTATTCTATCTGCTTTACTATAAAATCTCATGTAGAATTTGTAGGAAATTCAGAGCACAACTCTTCATTTTGTTCACCAATTGTAAACGGCGTCCTTCACTAATAAATTGACCCTCCAGGGTAACACAAAACAATGATCTTCCTTATCGAATTAATCAGGTTCTCTACCATACTCAAAGTATGACCTCTTCTGAGTTGAAAAGAAGAATGTATCCAAACATCTTCGCTTAACTCCCATTAAATTATTATTTTATCTGGTATCAGCCTACTTAGGTAATGGGACTCTTACCCATAAACAGCAGATTACCATCCAGAAAAGGTTACCTCAACAGTTTCTCTATCACAAACGTCATTACTCACAAGCAACTTATAAACCCCTTAGTTTATTAGCAACTAAACCCAATTTACTCTTACAATTTTGATTAAGTTGTCTATAATGATTCTGACTCCCTAATCAATTGTTAATGTCAGGGATCATCCCTAATGAAACACTCATCAATTCAGAGGATTTTAATATGGAGCCACAATAATTATTTGCTCAAGTAATTTTATAAACAATAGTTATTGTATATTCATATTATAACTCCAACATCTAATAATGGGATGAATCCCCTTGTTGAAAATTCACCTGAGATGAACAAGACTAATCAAGATTGAAGGTTGGCGTCTTGGTCTAATAGGATTATTACAAAACCGATGGAGTTATCCAATTCTCTTTTAGACTGACTATTGACACTTCGGAGTTATTGACCTCATTTGTCTAATGGAGCTAAGCTTTCCAAAGAGGCTAAGCATTTTGAAGGGTATGAGCCCATAATGAGAAGCTCTTATCTAGTAATATCTTATCAGACCTGAAAATCACACATATACTAGTAATAACCAGAAATATTGGTCATCTAAAAGAAAATATTTTACCTCATTTGAAGCATGGAGTATCTTACAAGGACCTATTAAAACTTCCTTTATAAATATTTAAAAATATAACTAATAAAGACACCCCTTATTTTTTCTTGCGTAGCTATACTTTTAGTCTTTTATTATTAAATATCTTCATTCCAATTTGGAACCCATCATTGCAATGAAACTAAAAATTTTGGTGCCTTATTTTAGTACTTGGTAGAGCCTTAAAAATAATAATTTTGTAGCCTTTGTAGCGCATATTATCATAATTTCTCACTAAATACAAGAAACTGCTAGTGGAAAACATATTGCACATAATTGATGAAGCCAAGTAAGGTTGGCAAGAATCCCAATAACATAGTTCTATGCTTTCCTTGGTTAGGTCAGATGGAATTCACCATGACTATAGCAAAAACACCTTCTTGGTTCAGGTGTATGGAAAGTGCAAGGAATGGGCGTTGAAGAAAGGCAGGTCTTGCGGACCACATAGTGCTAAAAAAAGAAAGTCTGGTCTCTAGCGCTGTGCCAGTATGAGAAAATATAACCATCCCAGAGTTTTTAGGTCTCTCAAAGACCCAGGCATAAGTTTTCTAATTCATGTTATTTGATATACAATTAAGGGATAGACTCCTTGATTGACAAATAACACTATTATAAGTCATACAAGTGCAATAAATAAATGTATATTATGTAGCCAGAAAGTAACCATGTTACATCTTGGGATCAATATAAAAGGAAAGTTGATTATCACTAATTCAGGGATAATCACCAATACCTTATGAGACAAGCTCTAGATCTGATTAGCTCTCAGATTATCTGCGATATTCTACGACTTTTTTGAGAAAGAGTTGCCCTAACTTTTATTGGGGATGATCCCCAATAGTCACTAATCAATTCTCTGTGTCAGGTTCAAATCCTTCTATTAAAGGTGACGGACTTTCAGATTGCGCTGAATTTCTGACACGCTGTAGGTTGTTAAACTCACTATTTCTCAAAAAGCATGTAAAGGGAAAATACCAGTGTACCTTCAAGTGTTTTTTTGTGTTTAGAAAAAGAAATAACTAAGCAGATACCAGCCCACAGTCTTTTATCATGAAACAATTTTTGATTGAAGAGAAGCAGCTAAGTAATAGATCAATCTATAGTTGCAATCAACAGAAACAAGTTACGTTGCGCAAGTACTTGGATATTTTTTAGTAAAGGGCTTTATTAGGGTTTCATGGTATCCTTGCTCATCACAACCTTACTTTAAGCAAGAAAAATGGTGTTTGTGTCCTGCATAAGTTACAAAATGCTTCATGAGATAACATTTAATTACCAATACCCTTTTCATGATGCTGACTATCTGAATGATTCGCTGTCTGGATCTAGTATCTTTTCAAAGGTGAGCTTTCAGGATGCATAAATCAGAACCAGATTAGGAGGTGATGAATAGAAGATAGCCTTTAATATCTCAATTTGAGTTTTTTGATATCTTGTCATGTCATTTTACCTGTGCAACGCTCCTAGAACGTTCCAAGAAGTGTTTAATACAGTTTTTGGATGGACGTGGACCATTTCTTCGCGGCTTATTTGGATAATTTTATTAAGTATAGCAAGTCAACATAGGAACAACTTCACCATCTTTAAATTGATCTCTGATAAATTTCATGGGTATCAGTTTCACGTCTGGCTTTCAAAATGCAAGTTTGCTCAAGCTAAGAGTGAGTTCCTTAGTTATTTTCGGGCAAGAATGGGTATATCATCGCCAAGCAAGTATATTCCATCACCTTTTGCCTACCCCTATTAGCCAGAATGTCATCCTCAATTTCTTAAACGTGTGATTTTACTATAGAGTTGATTAAGCACTTTGTACAATAGCACTATCCTTGG
This sequence comes from Massospora cicadina, assembly GCA_022478985.1. NCBI lineage: Eukaryota > Fungi > Entomophthoromycota > Entomophthoromycetes > Entomophthorales > Entomophthoraceae > Massospora > Massospora cicadina. The sequence goes on from JAKSZP010014590.1 coordinate 166,275, forward strand.
CCTAAATCACGTTAATAAGGTCCAAATAAGTGGTCCCATGAAGATTTTATATTTTATGACTTAAAAGCTGCATTTGTCACTGCCCCTGTGTTAGCCATGCTCAAGTATGGCTAAACTTTTTGTTGTAATACATATGTCTCTGGTTAAGCCTTTGGGGGTTTTGTTGCAAAAGGGGTTGATGCTAGGCTTCATCCCATAGTCTACTAATCTAAGGAGTTTATCAACGCAAGTGTGACTACTCTCTGATTGTAAAGAGACGAAGGTTATTGTTACAAAATGAAACAATGACGCCTTTACCTATGTGAGTAAAGCACCCTGTAAATATCGTGACTAATCATAAGGATCTGACGTGCTTTTTTTGTTTGCGCCAACTGAACCAACCTTAAGACAGATGAGCCCTTATTTTGGCATATTATAATATATGAAATTGTTTATAAGCCTGAGGAGGTGAATTGGTCCCTGATTATTTAAGCCAACTTCCTGATTTAGTGTCTGTTGATGAAGATCTCAATTTATAATATGGAGATGTTACTGAAATCTTAGAAACCTGGGAAACAGCTCAATCACCTCTTTTGTTGGGATAAGAGGATGAAATCTTAGTCCCAGAAGGCCATTGAGTTTTTATTGGCGTGGTGCTGAATTAAGACAGAAATTAAATCTTATATAGTAAAATGTGAACCTTCCTTGAAAGAGCACTTGACCTGTTGAAAGCAATGTCTTCACATTCCTGATGTGCCAACAATTAACAATTTTAATGAAATACCATGACTTAGGCATGGTTAGACAACCTTATAGAAAATAAGTTTGTGACATTCATCCAAAGGACTTACCGCTGGCTTGATTTCTGGTGATGTAATTAAGTACTTTGCCAGGTATAAATTATGTGAACCAACTAAGACCAGGAGAGGACATCCTTTAGTCCAGTTTAAGCCAAAAAGATCTCTAAAAAGCCTTTGGGTTCAATTTCTCTAAATTTTTGTGAAATTGTCTCATTCCCAGGGATACAATGCAAAATTAGTGGTTTTTGACAGGTTCAAAAAATGGCACACTTCATTCCAAGACTATTTATGTCACAGCTAAGGATACTGCTCATCATTCATTAAGAATGTGTTCCTACATCATGGAATACTTAATTAGGTAAGCTCAGACAGAGGCTTACAATGAGCTTCACATTTTTGGAAACAGTATATGGCATATATAGGAAAAAAGTTGTTTGTCCTCCGCGTATAATCCCAAATCAGATAGATAAACTGAGCGTGTTTATCAGGTGCTAGAGCAGTACTTGAAGTGCATCATGAAAATTCAAAAGAATAACTGGACTAGAGATTCTACCTGTGTCCCAGTTCAGCTGCAACATCCTGGAACATGCCGCTATTGTGGATCTCTATTTAAGGCTAATTATAGTCATGTAGGAAAGGAGCTAATTCCAACTATTGAGTGGAAAACCTGCTAGGAAGAGATTTTATATGAAGGCTTTTTGTCAGACCCATGTACCATGTCTTCCAAACTTAATGCAAGTGGTGCAGGCATAGAAAATTCTGATGATTCTAGAAATTACCTTGGAAGGTATTGGAAGTTATAAAAAGCTCTATCTGGATGCTCTCAATGTTCCATTAATTGTCCAATGATAAACTAGCTTGCTGGCGGGTTGGATCTTATTAGGAGAAGCAAGTCACATGGAAGGTCACTCACCAAATCAAACTTCCTGAGGGATGAAAGTTACATGATTTCTTTCATTGGTCTCTCTTGTACAAGAAGGATGGTACTTCTTTATCATCAAAAGGGTAAAAGTGCCATTGACTCTCTAGTTAAAAGTCCAAATTTAGAATATGAACTAGAGCCTAATACTGACAGACATAACCACTGCAGATAAATACAGTACCTTGTTAAATGGGCAGGATATCCCATATTAAAGAGCACCTGGAAGCTTTAAGATAATTCTAAAATTGTGGGTCAGTTCTTAAAGAGATGGAAGATGACATCTCAGGTAGCTTCAGCTTTGGTGGGGGATGATGTCAGGGCAGTGCCTGACTGAATAAAAAATTAGAATAACCCAGAAATTAATTTTAGGATTATAAATCTATGCTATTAATTAATATAAGGTATAAATATAATAAAAATAATGGATAAAGACTGAATATCTACTATGCTTCGAAATTATGAGCCATTGGCCAGTTCTAAACCTATTTAAGAGATAGGACAACAAGTACACAAATATCTCAATTAGTAAATAAGCCAAAGTAGTTTATTACTAATAGTTCTTTAGTTTATCCTCGTGGTTAACAAGCTAAGTAACTTATAAAATCACTTATAACAATTATTACATTTAGTGTGTTGATCTCATTTTACTATTTAGCTCAAAGTAAAGTATCTCAAGGACCCCTATCTGAATCCTATACCATTGTGTGACACTTTTAAGCTGTGAATTTAGTGAACCTATCACTATGGCCATAAAATTACCAACTCCTGATTCACACCCTGCATCATTATTAACTCATCCAAGTACTGCAAGAATAGTGGCTTTGACAGGTAGATATTTGTTAAAGAAGTACTTCCTTATCTTAGTTTGAAATGGAAAATTATTGCTGATATCCTATATCTGGTGAGTACGCCCCTTTGTTATACTGAACATTTACAAGTGCAGCAAGCTCATAACTTGCTTTCCCAACCTTGGTTAGTAAAGTTCAAATATATGACATGTTCCTTATCATCATATCCCTTTTAACCCATGGAAAAGTACTGGATGAGAGTGACAGTTGATTTCTCTTATCTTGCAGAATAAATGGTCAATGGTATGAGTATATCTCCCTTTTTATCCAAGTTACTCCTTTTCCTGTTCTTTAAGTGGGTAGAATGGTGATGCCTAAACATTCTAGGATAACTCATAGGTGATTAACAACCAAATTAGAAGCCCAGTCCAAATATTTATAACCATAGTTGATATTAAACCAGACCCTACCTTATGCAGCAATAACGCACCTTTATGAACTCAGCAATGCGGCTGTATTTATATATGATCTTAGCTTATGAACACTAAATAAGCAATCTTTCTTCTTTGGTCTATTCTTGCCTTGTTGTGTACCTGTCATCAGGATCTTCTTAAACTATACTAGTGCACCTTCATGCTTATCTTCAGAATCTTCACCATGTGTTTCACTATGTGGGTAATGACCATAGCTTTCCTGCAGACTTCTTAAATTTAAATCTTGGATGTTGTGGCAAAGTTTCATATGAGCGCGGCGGTGGAGGGTCTGTCTAGTGCTAGTTCTCAGATATTCAGCTATAATTAAACATTCTAGATGCCTTGAAGTGATGAACGCAAGTTTGCATGTATCCTTATCTGCTCTGCCTCCAGCGTTGGCAACTAACTTCGCTTCTAATTATATTTTATCTTCTCTGGTACCATCTTAGTCCTGCCTGAGCCCGTCTAAACCTCTTACTGTCCTTTATAATCTCCACCCAAGTGGCTTCTAACTAAGATCCTCTCATGGAATTGATGGTTACAATCAATTGTCAATCACTTGATTCTTCTTAGTTTCCTCTGATATGGGAGCCTGTTCCCACTTTACTAAAGGATGCTTTTTTGCACTCTAATTTTTCCCTAAAATACCACCACACCTTCTAAGGATCATAGGTCCAACCTCACACTGCTCCTTCAAATTCATCTTTTAGTCTTCCTTTTAAGTCACATCAGGACTACACCGCACCTTATTCTTACAGCATTATGTACTCCTCGTTTTAAATTAGGCCAAGTTCTCTTGAACTGTGCACTTTTGCTCCTGTCCCTAGCAACCTTTTTTACATGAAGTAAACCTGGCCATCTCATTTAACCCCACTTTTCTTGCGCTTAACGCCACGCAAAAATTTGTCACTGACGCATTGGTACTTCAGATGACCAGACATATCTTAATTGAGTGATGATCATAGTGCATCTCTCTGAAAATAAGGTGGTTGATGCAGATACTCCTGCCCTACAATAAGCCCAGACTTGGCAGACTAAGTCATTGCAAGTTGGGCTCGTCAGCTCTTTCTCTTGATGCTACTGTTGGATACCTGGGTATCAGGCAAACTAAAAAGAAAGATAATCAATCAGTCCAACCAAAAGTTTCAATGAGCAATCCTAAATTATGGATAATAGCAGATACCTTGATTTTTTATTTAGAAACAAATGCAAAATAAATATGCTAAATTGAAATTAAAATCTCTTTGGATATGATACAATGCAGCTGATCCTTGATCTAATATAATTTTAACTGATTTAACAGAAACTCAAATTGTAAAGAAATATCTCCACCGTATAACTTAAGATGTTGCAAAATTGAATGATACCCTTGAAATGGTACAGTACAAATCTTCATAAATTGACTTGAATTATTCAAATTCATATCAAAATGGTCATTTTAGCTCTCATTAACACTGAATTTTAAGCTACAAGGGCATTAGAAAAAGATGTGATATCTAAGAAAATTCTACATTTTATCTCAACATAAGTCATTATATTGTTCTCTTTCCCTATGGAGATTGTATTGTTATATAACTAATAAATATCACTAAACTACTTAAAAGATTTATGATTTGTGTCTAAATATCCAATTGGTGACCTTCTACCTCAAAGAGTCCTTTCACCTTCTCACCATAAGACTGATATTTTTTCCTGAAGATACCAAATAATACTCAATCTTCTTTCCCATAGATAAACAAGGTACTTGCAGGAGTCTTAGACTTGAAGAAAATATTGACCATCAGACTTAATGTGGATTTGAATCATTAACCATCTCAAAAATGGAAGCACTACAGGCTAATGCTCACTACAGGGGGCGCGGCCATTGCTTAAAAATACCTTTGACTAAGTAATTGCAATATATAAAATAACACAACTGATATGTATCATATTGAGTACACAATTGAAACGGTAAAGTTTATAAATGAATGTTAATACCTCCCTTTGTATCAATTTAAGGAGTACAAGAACGTCATGTGGTATCTCTGATTCCCAGTAATAACATGTATTTCCATTGAGGTGTTCAGAGACTTATAAAGAGGAAGAATAAATTCAGGAGAAAGAGACAGCTGCAAAA